>CAEGAE010071314.1:0-74729 GCA_903067095.1 Girardinus metallicus | reverse complement strand
GAGAGAGAGAGAGAGAGAGAGAGAGAGAGAGAGAGAGAGAGAGAGAGAGAGAGAGAGAGAGAGAGAGAGGAAAAAAATAGGGTGAAGAGTGAGAGGAGGGAAGATAAACAGAGAGATAGGTAGGTCAGGGCTCTGGAGATAAAGAGAGAATGAGATAAAAAAGATTGTAATGTAGCACGGAGGGGGGCAAAAGACACCAGGAAAATGTGTCACCCCTTCGAATTGTACTCTAGACCCATCCTCCAACCTCGACTCCCCCTAAAAAAACCACCAAATCTTTCCCTAAGGGTGAGGGTGAGGAAGAGGAGGTGGTGGGGAGGGAGGGACGGCGGCTTTTGTCTTGGGGTCCTGGAGAGAAACACAATACCCGGCCGGTTTCGCTTTCCTCCGCTCACTCCTCCTCTTTTTGTACGGATTCCCATTTGGCCCAGGGTAGCACTTGAATATTAAGCAGAAGCAATAACTACTAATTAAAAATGCAGATTGGCTGGGAGCACTAACGAGCAGCAGGCAGAATCTCTTCTCCCTCGGGAGGCGGAGGAAAGAAAAAAAAAAGAGAGAGGAAGATGAAGAAGAGGAGGAGGAGGGGGATTGAAAGAGGGCAAAGCGAAAGTGTGCTGAAGATGCGGGGGAAGAAATGGGAAGGCGCAAAAAGAAAAAAAAAACAAACAAGGAGAATAAATAAAAAGGAATGAGACAGATGCACGCGGCTGCTCAGTAATCCATCCCCCCATTTTCTCCTCCATCAGCCTCTGAATGAACAGAGAGCTGCCGTTTGTCGTTTTTTTTTTTTTTCTTCTCGCTCTTTCACTTGCAGTCATTTCAGGAGTCAAACCTCTCCAACGAGGTCACTCGGCACACCCGGCGTTTTAGCTCAGGATACGAACATAAAATGTCAAACTCTGAACCAACATGGATAAAAATTTAATCCAAACTTATCTCCTGCATTATGCACAACCTGTCATGCTCTTGTTCCTTTTATTGACCCCTGGTGCTCCCTCACCGTTGTCCTGCTGGGTCTGCTGGGCTACACATTGCTGCAAACCCACTCGCAGCGAGGTGAACGTGTGGACAAACGGAAACGCAGCATGCATGCATGCATCCTCTTGAGCGTTGACACAAAGGAAGGAACTGCCAACGTGTGGCGAGCGTTTAAAAAAAAAAAAAAAGAAAGAAAAGGAGCAACGGGGCGCTCGTACAGAGATGCAAACGTTCATTTCGCAACCTGACACCTCTGACCTTTGCGAGGAAATCCATCAACTCTTACACCTTTCTTGGTACCACTTTACCATAAAGCTAATAAGTAGCTCATGGGTATGTAATTAATTCAGCTCTAAAATCTTTATAAATCATTAATTACTGTTTATTATGCATTAATTAAGACAGAGGAGGCAACAAAATCTATCGTTTTTTGCCAAATGGTGAGTCAAATGTGTTTATCTAAATATTTTATCTGGAGTTGTTATAGTAAACATTTCAAAGTGCCTTGGAAGCACAATAAGCATTTCTAAACATCATTTTTTAGCACAAAGTCTCCTTCTCCCCCTTATTTGGCGCATAATAAACAGTTATTAATGATATATAAACTGATTACAGATGAATCTATGAACTATTTATTAGCCATGTATAAGGGGAGCCTTTTTGTAAAGTGCTACCTAGTTTTCATCTTGCTACATAAAATTCTTCAGATGGATTTTAACGAGGATTCGGGGATTTCTGATCTACCCCACCATGATATTATATTCGGCCGCAGTCACACATTTGCTTCGTCTTCGCTAAAGGACGCAGGAGAAGCGTAGAAAAGCAGCCTTTAGGGAGGACAAAAACAGAGCGGCTGCTGACATATCACACAGTTTAAGGCAGAACAAGAGAGACAAGATGGGATCGTTCTCTTGAAAACAGGCAGAAGAAGGAGGAGGAGGAGGAAGAGGAGGAGGCTCCCAGGAGCTCAGGTGGCTCAGCCTGGGGCTGATCAGTGGGAGACAGCTGAGGAGCTGACGCAACGTCCTCCGTTACGGTGTCATGGCGGCCAGCGGGGCCGTTAGACCCACTCCGCTGGCCGAGGAGGAGCGTCATGGATGACAGGCAGGAAGAGACATGTTTACCTGGCCACTCCGCCTCAGAGGCCGACAGCCAGGGAGATGGGAAGGAGCTCAGGTGCTCGGCGCGGGGCCCTGGGGGACCCTCGGTGCCCTCTGAATGTTCCTGACGCCTATCCTTTCCACGCAATTAGTCCGAGTGTCACTAACTCACGCGGGTGCGCTAATGGCAACGGCTAGCTAATGAGCAGGGCTCGAGAGGGAGGAGGAGCGGTTGTTAACTGAATAAAAGGACGACTGGAAAAAGAAAAAAAAACACAAACAACAAAAACACAGACTCAGTCATTAGCAACCTGCCACCTTGTTGAGGGGCCTCACCTGATTTGCTGAGCTCGTCCCCCCAAGACCGGCCCCTGGAAGCCCCTCTCCGGAGCTCGATGAAGCCGGGCTGCGGCTCGCCGCCGGCGACCCGCTGGCGCCCGGCTCGACCGGCGGGTGACGGGGGAGTGGCCCCGGAGCCTGGGCTCCGTGAGACGCAGCCGCCCTGCTTGTGCTGGATGAAGGCCAGGATGTGGGCCAGGGGGAAGGCCTGGCTGCACTGCCCACAGGTCAGGAGGTCATCCTCTGGGGCTCGGACCTGTGGAAGAGGAGGAGGAGGAAGATGGTGGTCGCCTGGCGGGTCGGCAGCTTCCTCCATGTCACAGACATCTGAGGAAGAAAAATAAGGAGCAAAGAAATTTGAATTTGAACACTAGAGGCCTACAAAGTATTCATACCTCAAAGACAGCCTCATTTGATGAAAAAGCAGAATTTGCACAATTGATAAGTGAAAGTAAAATTGCTTCCTGTATTTATATTTATATGCAGGTGTTCTATGTTACGTCTTTACCGGCTTTGCACATAAGAATGAAATTTCTGCTCACTTTGAAAAAAATTAAATAAAATAAAAACTCACTCAAACTCAAACCACAGATTTCCAATCTTAAGCAGTCGCTCCATCCATATTCCCATCAACTCTGACCGGCTTCCCTGTCCCTCCTGAGGACAAACGTCCCCACAGCACGGTGCTGCCACTACCATCTTCCACACCAGAGGAGGTTTCTTCTTCTCCGACACACATGCTCTTGCATGCAAGCCACAAAATGTTGTCTTATTTGACCAAAGCCGTTTCTGTGTCTTTTGACTGGACTCACTCTTCCTCCTGGCAGTGTTTCCAGATGTCTGAAGCTCTGCAGCTCCTCCAGAGTTACCCAGAGCCTCCAGGCTGCTTGTGTGGACGGCCACGTCTTGGTTTTGAGATGATGCATCGAACGGTGGTCAGTGAGATTTTCAGGACTATGAATCTTGTTCCTAAATCTGCTCTAGATCTCTCCATGTAGCTCTCACTGACCATCTTTGTGATCCCGTTTCCTCCAACAAACCTCGGAGGCTTTTATAGATCAGCTGGATTTATACTGAGATGAAATGATTAAAGAAATCCATACTTTAAATTTATGTTTCACAAAACAAAAGAATACCAAGCGTAATTTGTCTTCCTCTTCACAACTACGCACTAGTCGTGTTGGGGTGTGAATACTTCTCTTAAGCAGAGTAAATAACATTACTTGATTATGCTTAAACTTCTGAATGTAATAAAACAAATTCAAGCTTTTTTTCTTTTCCTTACGCTGAACAGATCAATCCAGACATCCGAAAATGTCAGCCTTCAACTCTGGTTCACCAATTCTCAAAACAATGACGATAATCTGCTTTTTGACATGGTGAAACCGTGTTTTCCTGTTTTTATAATTGTATTAGAAACATACCAACCCCCCCAAACCTAACTCATCTGAGTCACACCATTTCCTGATTGGCTCTGATTTGCAGGTCGTAAAGAAAACGCATCAAAAACACAAACTCCCATCACTTTTGGTCTGTGAACGCATCGACCCACACACAGCATGCAACACAAGACCCCTTTTGAACTACTCCATCTATCGAGACTCTGTCAGAGGGAAGATAACTGGCCCCCCCAAAACAAGTCGAGATCGGTGCATTTTTATGACTGTAGATTATAAATCTCTCCCATTAGAAGCATGTAAACAGAAAACACTTCACTTTCGTCGTTTGAAGACTCATCCACTACAGGGCGTCACAATTAACTTCTAAATGAAGTTAGGCTTTAAGTGCGGCACACAGCTACGTTACAGCTCCTCTAAATTACAGACAGAGAGCAGAGCTGACCTCAATGGAACAAACAAACAGGCCTGCTGATTGAAAGTGCTAGTTTCGCTTATAAGCTTAACGAGGCCAATCTGCTCGACCAACGCTGACCACTTCCTTTAAAAACCAGTTACAGATCTGTGCTCGTTCCGGCTGGGTGCAGCACAAAAGAGCCAAACGGTCCACCCGAGCACAAAACCCCTGTTAATAAAATGACTCGCCCTCTGGTAGAGAGATGACTGAACTAGAAGAAGAAGAAGAAGAAAGTGAACGATCACGACTGAGGCATTCACCTTTCACTCAACAGAAAATGTTGCCTTACCAGCCACATGCAGCCGGAGTTTCTCAACAGGAAGTGGATTGCAATAAAAGACAGAAAAAAAAAAAAAGTAACTGAAGGTGTCTGAGATAAGAGAGCAGCCACGTCTTTTTTTTTTTCTTTTTTTTGTGTTCATACCAAGCACTGATGGAGGAGGGTAACAAGTTGATAAATCTAATGTGGTCCTCCGCTTTAAGAACAACCACAGAGTGTTTGTGGACAAAGCTTCAACCAAACCCCTGAAGACCTTGAGTAAACTCACACAGCTCAGGTAGAGAGAGAGAGAGGAGGAAGAGGAGGAGGGAGGGGGAGGGGGAGGGGGGGGGGCGGTCAGGAGTCTGTTGCTCAACACCGGTCATGGGCACACCTGAATCCACCTGCCCAGACCGGGCAGCCTGTCCGTACAGGACAGGTACAGACAGTACAGTCTGAAGTCGGATCTCAGCAGTTGTTACTCAAAAATGTCACCTTTCCTGTTTCAGGCCCGCGCTGTTTGTGCAGACTTGCAAGGCGCGGTTACACGCGCATGCCCGCCCGCGCGCGCGCGCACACACACACACACACACACACACACCATACAGGGTTGAGTCAGGGCCTGTGGTCACAGCAGACACGCACCACTGGTCTCCAGTAGAGAACTGTAAAAAGCAAATTATTCTCAGCTCCCCGTCTTCATTTCCTCCCTGTGCTTAAGAAAGTAATAATAATTTGAAATTAGTTCACTTTTTGTTGTTGTTTTGCTCCTCATTTCAATTGGGCTTTTCATTAAAAACGTCAGGGGGACTTGTTTTGAGGAGCCGGTGTATGTGTCTGTTTTATTATTGTTATTTAAAGAGACCAACCTTTCCGAAAACTGTTTTGATTAATAATCTTGTTCGGACCTGTAGCCTCTGAGCAGAGCCAATAAACCGGTCCTTCCTCTGTGGGAACTGCTGCTGCAGCAGCAACACCGACACTCACCAGGACAAACAACGCGGACATTAAAAACGAGCGCTTCTTCAAACATGTCCCTTTAAACTCCAACGTTACACGCTCAAACTACACTTCACCGGCGGCAAATTGAACACAAAACACACTTTCAGGATGTGACCCTCGTGTCTGAGAATTGCCAGCGAATCAATTATCCGTTTAATATTGCTTATTAGTAATTGGATACGAATAAGCGCGTAAGTTTGAACCACAACAAAAAAGAAACAAGCTGGATATTAATTAGTTTTTACCAAAATATATTTAAAGAAAAAAAAAAAAAAGAAAAACATCCCAACGTGTTCCCCTCCTGGCTTACCTCGAATCGCACTCAGGTGCTGCGGTCGGCTCCCAAGTTTGCGCCTGGACATCGCGTCGCCTTGTCGGGCACCTTTCTGGGTCCCAAACCCACTAAAAAGCAGAACCCCCTCCCCGCCCGTCCAGCTGCTCCGGCTCCGATAAGCTGACCTACACTCCGCCGGCGGGGACGAACTGATAAGACAAGACTAGCTGCCTGGCCTCCGCCTGGACTGAGCGGGTGGAAAGCAGGTAGTAGCGTTCAAGTTCACGCTTCTTCCCCCCGCAGCGAGCTGAGAGGGCAGAAGGGGGCATGGGCGACCGAAAGCACCGCCCGCCCCAGCCGACCCTGACCCCGCCCTCCTCCTGTAAAACTCTCACTCTTGCGCCAGTAAATTATTAGATTATATCACCTTAAATTGTTTTTATACTTTCAGAACAGTCTTTGTGGTGTTTTCTGAGATTTAACTGATTCTTTCTTGTTTTTGTTTTTTTGTTTTCAATGCTTATGGTGAGAGCGACGTGATCACCATCAGCATCTGGTTCCTCCTCAGCAGCTCAGAGGAACTAACCTCACCGACTTTCCACAGGTGTCTCTAAACAACCAAACCGGAACCAGCTCACAATTCACTTCTGCTTTTTCCTCTTGACCAAAGGTAGCTGCCTATGCAGCCATGAAAATGGAGAAACACGTTGATGAATATGAATATGATTATAGTTACGGAACGGTCAAACGAGAAACAGAAAAGGGTGACATGAGATTTGTCGCCACCTACTGGTGAAGATAAATCGCACCTCTAAATCGCACCTGGATAAATTAGATAACCGAAAAGCTAGCTTCTTCAGCAGGTATTTTATTTTTTTTTTTTAAATAATGATGTAGATTAATTTGGTACGGAGTGAAATACTTTTTATTTTTTGTCCATTTGTGGGATGATCACTTAAAGTTAATTAAAACAAAGAATCACGTTTCTCAGAAAATTACATATTAAACAAAAAAAAAAAAAGGACTTATTTTGACCGACTGACAAGTTAAGCCGATATTTTGAGCATTAATGCTATCAGTACTCATCACTGAGGCTCCTTTTGCATGAACTGCAGCATCAATGCAGCGTGTCATGGAGTCGATCAGCCTGCAGCTCGTCTGCAATGTTGGTTCTGGTTTCTAATGGAAAATAAAATTAGCATCTTCATGAAGATCATGAGCAGATGGAAGCACCAAGTGCTGTGACTTGGGCTTTCTGAAGCACAGCGGACCAACGGCAGCAGGTAACGTTCAAATCATCTGATTGTGGAAACTTCACTCTGGACTCTAAACAACTTCAGTTTTTTTTTTTTTTTTTGCCCCTCCACTCTCAAGAATCACCGGCCCTTAATATCCAAATAAAATGGAAATTCTACTTTCATCCTGACGGAGGACTTTGAACCACCAAGCAGTAGAACCGCTTTGGTGTCTAACCTGACCCCTCCAGGTCAGGAATGACTCAATGAGGAATGTGACAGTTGTCATGGATGCAGCCGTGGGAGGCGGCACTTCAGCCTGTTTGACTCCAACCAAAGTTTGTGCCATGAGAATCTCCTCCAAACTCTTGAATGGATCAAGAGTGGATCAAGGAAAAGGTACACTTCTATCACTTTTCCCTTCCACCAAACCTTCCTTTGAAACACTTAAATAAAGCACTTTGTAAATAAGCACTTTCATTGGGAATTTTTTGTTTTTCCAGAAATTGAGACGACTGCAGTAACTTTATCTGGATGAGTAAATTAATTTAGATGCAACCATCAATTTCTACATTTGTCAGGCTGCTGCAACAATCAGAGGAAAATATAAAGAAAATTAAATGATTTTCCTGCATATGGAACAAATTAAAGATGAGACCTAAATACTTTGAAAGTGAGTTTTATTTGTTCTTTTTCACATTCACTTTTACAGAGGAAAAAAAAAAAGTTGTTTGGTGGTTTTAGGCAGCTGAGAACAGAGTACAAAAAGAGCGATCAAATTTGCAAAGTTAATTCTGTTTTTTACGGAGTGGTTTTCATTTGATATTTTTGGAAATCACACTTGTGAAAGTCTACTTAAAGTTTCATCTTTAGTTTCAGTTGTTTGTTTTCACAGAAACATACTGTGGCTAAGGATTTGAACAGTAGAATACCTTTTAAAAACATCAAGTATTGCTCAGTGCGTCATACTTTGGAAAACCACGTCTCCCAAAGAACGGACCGGGAAGACGAGAAAGCAAAAGATCTAACATGCAGATGATCTCCGGTCTTCACAAAACGAAGCAAAACTAAACGGCGGATTAAATCATCTCTAATTCGGTGGGATTATAGAATCTCAGTCAGTGTTTCATATGAGATGGTGCAAGACGCGTTGAAGAGTCGTTAACCAAACTTCGTATTTTCTGCGTGAGACGTTCTAGACGAGTCGTTTGTGTCAACAGAAAAGTTCCTGATGTGCAGGACGGGCCTCGTCGTCCCTCTGTCCAGCTCAGTATCTGTACGATGGACTCCGAGAGCGGGAGCGGGAGCGAGAGCGAGACCGGGAGCGAGATCTTCAGGGAGAAAAAACTATTAGTGCAAAGGCCAGCAATAAAAGATACATTCATGGAAATATGGATATATTTTACAGTACTGACAAGCAGCTTCTCCCTTTATGCTCCAGACTGAAGTGAAACAAATTTAAACACATCAGGCACGTTGTTTTTCTGTCTCCTCTACACAATAAAGTTTGAGCGAAGACAAAAATGTTCCAGATGTTTTCCTTTGTAAACTTAAGACGTTATTGTCAACAGAACTTCAAAGGTTTTCCCACATTAAAATCTAATTTACTCAAGCTATGATATGGTGGCTGTGCAAGTTAGGGCAGTGTGTGCCTTTTACTTTTAACACAGAACTTCTAAACCAAAAAATAAAATAACATCATCAAATTTGTTCCAAATATTCAGCCAGTTAAGAAATATTTGGAAAATTTTAATTCTAATATTGTTGGAAATTGCAACGCTTTACGTAAAATACTAAAACACATCGTGCAGCTCCACCTAGAAGAACGGTTTTCAGTTTTGTTCCACGTCTTTCGGTTCCCATTTTGAACCTTGTGACATCATTTTAGCCGAGCATTTTGCAGATTATTTATACGTTTTCTCGTCTCCAGTCGAGACTAACTGAACTACACGCTGCTGAAAATTTTCAACAGTCTACCCTTCAATTAATGATTAGGTTAATTATTGTGCATTGAGAAAATAAGAGGTGTTTCAGAAATAACTCGTTAGCATTTGACAGTTATTGTCCTTTCAGATGAACGCTGTAGTTAAATGTGAAAAACAGGCAGCTTTGAGTACTTCTGGATGTTGTATTTAGGATTTTATTTCCCTTTTTTCACATGTAAACAAACATGTAGAGGCAGTGGCGAGATTAGTAGCCAAAAAGCCTTATATTGTAAATACATTTTTTAGTCCGTAATTGTTTAAATCTTTGGCTATTGACGTTTGGATTTGTGTTATGTTATGTTTTTATTTAAAAATACAATATTCATAGGACTGGACAATAAATCAGTAGTAATATATATTGTGATGTACAAGTGATCAATATCAACAGATGACACATCTGATAGATTGTTCAAAAATGTCACCGATCTCCAATCCAGAACCGCTTGGCATTCTGGGGGATGTAGGCAGAGGAAATACTGCCAGCCACCCAGCCAAGCTAGGCTGGTGGCATCAACTAGCTCGCTCCTTGGTTGCCTAGCAACAACCTGTTGAGAAGCTTCCCCAGCAGCAGCAGCTTCATGTTTTGCCACTGTTGCCTCAAAACTGGTTCAAAATAATAATAATAAAAAAATACAACAGCGTGGCACAGAGAAACTGTGAATAAGAAAGGAAAGGTCACGCATTTCAGATATTTGAAACAACAAACTAATCAATAACTAGCGATATATGAAGCACTTATATCGTGATATGTTACCAGAATGAAGCATGGCTCATTGGGCAAGAAAAGAGAGTTCAAGTAAAACAAAACAATCTCCAATTAAAGTGCAGATTGTCCAGTTTGATAAGCTTTACAAGACGGTGTTTGTTTTCTTTCGAGAGTTTTGATGTTTTTCTCTTGAGTCATCTGAACAACCGTGTTAAATAATAACCCTGCGGGCTTTGTGATTGGCCGTTGGGAAGGTTTCTGCATCGACATGGGGGGGGAAGGGGGAATGCGTTTAATTCGGCTTCACTGGAACTGTGAAGATTCCAGTGCCTTACATACCTTTTGTGTGAGCTGTGTTCTCGGCCTGAGGGACAGAGGAAACAAAGCCACAATGAAAACAAATGCGTGCCGCAGCATCTTAGAGCCAATAAAACTGACAGCAGCTAATCAGAGGCAGATGAAATATCTGTGCTGAGCAGGGGAAGGGGGGGAGGGGGTGGGGGGAGACGATGAACCGTCTGTCTCACCGTGTTTGGAGGGAGAAGGCGAGTGGCTCTGTCGTCCGTACTGTCGCTCCCATTCATCCCTCTCTTTCTCACGTCGCTCACGCTCCCTGAACACAAAGCCTGTGGGTCAGACGGTTGCAACACACAGACACCAATCAGTCCACCTTGACACACATGCAGCCTTACTTCATACGGATCTTGCGTGCCATGGCTCGCAGCTCTCCTTCTCGCTCCTGTAAAGTAAACAAAGAGCGATGATGGGAAATGAAGGATAAGGAAGCCTCTTTTTCTGCGTTAATCTGCACACACCGACCTGTCGCTTGTGCTCCTGCTGCTGGATCTTCACTTGAGCAGCTTTCTTATCCGCCTTGGCTGCAGATAAGGAAGAAAAAAGAAAACCCAAAGGCGAATTTAGAGGGGAAAAACTGTTTAGATTTAAGAGATTTAAATGATTTTGACCTGAAAATAAAGTGGCACTCACACTGCTTGTTGAGCGCCTTCTGCATCCGTAGCTTCAGGCGCTCCTGGGGTGTCAGCTTGGGCTGGAAGGGACACAAATGTTTCAGCACAAGACTTCACAGCATTAAAACAAAAAGTGTCCTGAGCGTGCACATCTGTGCTGAAATTAGAGATGCACCGAGAATCAGCTGCTTTTAGCTCGATGGGCCCTGGAAGACGACCGGAGGGTCGGATAGTCGAAACTTCTGCTTTATTTTTTTTTATTTTTCACCATGGACGAACACGGCATACTGAAGTTCTAGCAGATCGCGCTGAACAAACCGCTCTTTGGTGTGGACGCTGATACTGAGTGAAGATGATTAGAAGTTAGCTGTTTTTCAAATCAGTAAGGTAAATAAAACTGGAGTGTAAAGCTGTGACGAAAGCAGAGCTGAAGTAAGTGATTTTTATTTTGGGCGAGTTGCGAGCTGTTTTGGTGCTCTCCACAATTAGCAATAGATAAAGTGTTTCCATTTTACGCATTGAAGCAATAAAGGGACGTGCTAAACACACATTGTGCCGAACCAAGTCTGAAACTGGCTCAGTTAGAAACCAGATATCAGTGGGGCTAAAAAACAAACAAACAACAACACAGCTTTCCACTTTTTAAAAAAGTCTTGCAGGGTTTTTGCAGGTTTCACCAACTCAAACTTTATGAACAAAATTTAAGACCTATGTCACAATAGAGATATACAAATAAATGCAGAAATTACTGTGTAATTTATGTGTTTTTTTTTTTTTTTTTTGTGGCTTCTGGCAACAGCTTTGTGCTTCTCGCATGGCGTATAGCTAGACAGCCATGTACTAGTTAGCAAGCCAGTATTAGCAGCTTGTTGCCAGTAGCCTCAACGGCCCCAGGTCACAGAATGGCGTGAGAGAAGATGTCAAACTTTTGTCTGATAGAGACGCACCGACCCTTTTTTCACTTCCGATACAGATATCTGAGGTTTAGTATAATCCGATACCGATCCGATACAGAAAAACAGTGCTGAATTGACTTAAACTGTTTCCTTTTTTAAACACAGACATAAATTTAGTGCATTACACTTAAATACACCAATAGCTTCACAAGTTTGGCCAAACATGTAAAAACAGCACAACTTTAATTTGCAATTAAGACTATTTCACCCAATTTAAAACAAATAAACTAACAAAAACAAAAAAATAAACCCCAACAAAACTCCTTTCAAATGACTCAGAAAGTGCAATTATGAATTCTGAATATAATGTAAAATAAACAATACAGAATGACGTCAGAGCGGAGAATTAAACTGAATAGATCTGCGCTTTTGGACTGGGCACATCATCACCGCTACCAGATGGAGAATAGCTTTCAGTGTCTGAACCAATACAGGTATTAACATAAGCTTGGTGCATCTCTAATGGAAAATCCCACAAGACAGAAACCTACATAGAATACACGAGGTTATGAAGTTCTGCGCGACAAAATTTAAGACCTGTAATTAACGTATTTAAGACCAACTTACATTTTCTTTCATGAATTTAATACATTTTAAGGAAGAGCTCTTTGCATCAAAAACCAAACTTGGAACTTGAGCTCACCTCCAGCAGGTTCTCCTGTTGCATATCCGAACCCAGTGCTCCAAAAGCAATGCGTCATACGAGGCTATTATCAGGGAAACTAGTTTTTTCTCTGTTAGATGCTGGTACGTTCAGATTAACATTTGAACTCTGATCATTTTGTCTGTTTTTTCTTACTTTTTACAGAGACAGCTATCGGGCATTTTGCTCCTCGTTAAAACAATTAATGAAGGAGGGCAAAAAGTAAACATTTTAAAGGCTGTTGTGTAACTTTTCTATTCCAGTTCTTAAAGTAAAATCCAAATCGACACAGGTAACAATTTACAAAAACCCGAGATCAGAAAGTTCTTGTCGGTGCATCTCTAGCTGAAATACAAACTTTATACCATCGTCTTTAAGAGAAGTGACGCAGATTAAAGGACAAATGATAAAATAATCAGAGAGCGTCTTGACAAGTGAACACACACTCCAAACGAGGCTGTGTGTGTGTGTGTGTTGACAGAGAAACTGCTGCGGCAGCAGCAGCTTGTTGCAGGTGTGGGACAGATCAGCAGAAGCTAGGATCCACTCAGACGAACCAGGACACAATGTTCAGTATTTACACACACAATACTGTCAGAGAGATAAAAGGACGAGAAGACGAGCGAAGAAGGAGAAAGGGTCAGACAGGGAAACATGAGCAAGTTCAGGTCCAGCGAGTTTAGAAAGGTTCATAAAGAGCCGGTGGCATTTTTTTTTTTTTTTTCTTTTTTTTGTCCCGACACACCCGTCAGTGGGCTGTTCAGACCTGGCCAGGCAAGAAAAACTGCAGGTCACAACACTGCAGGCACGCTCGGCACAGGGAAACATCATAGCCTGTTTTACAAACTGTTCCTTCTTTACGTGGAAGCTGGTTAGAGAAGAGACATTGGGTCAGCAAAAGGTAAAGACATCTGGAGCTACACAACTCGCATACTGCGGCACACGAGCCTGCGGACAGAGGAGGCGCAGTACGCATCCATCTTGAAACTTCCACAAGAATGCTTTGATAAATGTTATTCAAAATGACTTTGCAAGTCAAATCAGATGTGCTGCTTGTAAAAAAAAAAACAAACAAACAAAAAAAAAACCAATACAGGCACATTCATTCAATAGTCACAAGATGCAACAAAGCGTTTCATCCAATGGGAACCGAGTCCGTCTTTCTCGCGGGCACTAATGCGTGACGCCCTGCGGACTGGTTCGTACTACAAACATATAGGGGACGGTTCGCTCTGTCACGCATACGTGTTTGCACAGCACACACAGGTTCTCTGCACAGGAGAGGCATCGAGACACACGGGCTTCAGAGAGAAGAAACGAGGCAGGACTCAGCCTTTCTCCTGGGCCTTAGCTGGCGGAGCTCGTGTCCACTTTAAGGGTGCAAGTACGGGAGAAATAAAACAAATAAAAGGAGCAATTTCAGTGCAACAATAGCTTGTATATTCCAGTGTGATGGACAACCATGTCAGCCTGTCAGGGATGAGGGAGGCGTAGGCTTTAGCAAGAAACCAAACTAGATCAAATTCTTACTGACTTTGGCAGCTCCCGTCTCTTTACCACCCGGAGTGTCAGGCCTGAGGGAGAGAGAGAGAGAGAAAAGTGTTTCAAGCTTTTGAAATGTGCTACCAGTGAGATGTGTTGGCTGATTAATTCATCTTTTCCAGTATAGTTAGCTGCTTTCGATCAGAAACCAGCTAAATGAATGGCTTCGTTATGAAACAGTTTATTTCTCAGTGTGTGTCATCACAGATTAATAGTTAACGAAAAATTAAAGGTATAACGATTAATCGGCTTAATTGTGATTAATCTATTATTGAAATAAATGTCAACTAATTTGGTATTTGATTAATTGTTAATTGGAGTATACAGACTCTAATACGTGTCGTTTGCTGAAAAATAAGATGCTCTCAAAGCAACAATTAAGCCAAAACTGTAGATATTTTGCATTTTAGATGAAAAACCTTCTTTGTCTGTAAATATGTTTTATCCATAAATCCTCAAGTGTCACACTTGGCTTCACCTGGCTCAAATTTTGTGAAATTCTCCTACTAAACACCTTTTGCTGTCCAGTTACTAACTGGAGAGCTAAAATGATGCAGAGTAGGTCACGGCAAACTCATGAGTTACAATGGTCCAGTCAAAGTCCCGACATAAAGACAACTGAGAATCGGGAACAAAGCGCGAGAGTAGATGCTCTCCTTCCAAGGATTAGGATTCAGTTAATTTACAAAGACGAAAGGAACAAATGTCAGACTTTCAACCTGCAAAGGTGGCAGACATGCCCCTAGAGGCCTGCAGCTGTAATTACAGCACAGTAAGGTTCCACCAGTTATTGACTCAGGGTGACTGAAAATAAATAAAGGCCACATTTTAGGTTTTAATTTGCGTAAAATACTGGAAACCTTTTAAAACTTCCTTTCAACTTGACATTTAGACTCTGCTTTGTAACCGTTCCCATAAAATCCCAATAAAACCAGTCTAAAACTGGTTTGTGGTGGCAACATAAAACCTGCAATGTGTTAATACTCGTTATATCTATATAAATGTATAAATACTTGCGCTAGCCGCTGTATTTCCTCAGGTGTGTATGATCAGACTGTGAGACCTTCTTACTTTCTCAGTTTGTCAGAGATGGTGTTGGCAGCAGGCTGGGCCCCCCTGTGGGTGGGGGAGGGACTGTGGGGCGGGCGGCTTGGAGAAGGGGACGCACTGTGACTGTCGCTGTCTCTCCTCCGGTGTCCTCGACCGCTCCAGGCTCCCTGCCTCAAGCCGCTGCCCTGCCGTGAACCCGAACGAGACCTGCAGACGAAACGGACAAACGGGACGGGATTAGAGGACGACGCATTTGTTACGAGCTAACCGCCACCTTTCCGGGATTATCCAAACCTCGTTCGTCTGCGCGCCGAATAGCGTCTCCTGTCCCGTTCCCAGTCTCTGTCCCTGTCTCTATCTCTGCCTCTGTCCCTGTCGTTGGACCGCGATCTCGTCCGCTCCCGTCTCCTCCAGGAGCCCCCGTTCCCTCCTGCTCTCCCCCGGGAGCGAGACCTGGAGCGCCGCCTCGACCGCGAGTGGCTCCGCGAGCGGCGGCCGTCTCTCCGCCCGTGTCCCCGCCGGCCTCTGCGTGATCGGGAGGACGAGCGAGAGGACGACCGGGACGAGGAGCGAGACGAGGACGAAGAGGAGCTGCTCGAGGACGACTTTCGTCTCCTGAACAAATGCAGAAACAAAGTTTGAGTAATAACACCGGCTGCGTACCCAGCCTCTCGAAAATCACATGAAATCAAACCACCGGACATAAAATCGCTCTTTTCTACCTACTTAAGATAAACTGGGACATGCATGAATCTTGCTGAAGAGCTTTGGAGCTTTTCTGACTGAATTAATCAAGGTTTTCTCCCTGATGGTTTGTCTGAAACCTGATTCACCTCACCGATCACAAAAATCCACCATCATACTCTCTGCATCAACGGCTGCAGTACATAAGGACTGTGTGAGAGGAAATAACCAAAGAAATGCCAAGAAGAGGGAAAATTACCGACCGGGAGCCCCTGCTATGACCTGCAGAGTGCTGCAAGCTGGAGGGCGCGTGGCCAGAGTGAGGGGCAGTGGTTTGTGTCGTGGCCGCGGCTTCGTCGTCGCTGCCTCCGAAGCTGGTGATGAACGTGATCTTCTCCGGGCCGGGGGTACGCGAACGGGACCGGGACTCTGAGCTGGACTCCGACTCAGGCCTGACGGAGATGGAAAAAAGTTTCAAAATTTAAAACATGAGAGGTTATATTCTCACACACCACTTATCAGGATTAAAGTGTTAGAGTCCGTGGGACATCTCACCGTTTGTAAGGGTCGTACGTCGGGCTGTCTCTTCTGGCGTAGCTGGAAAAACAACACAAACAGTGACGTGTTTGCAAAGCACGCGTTTAGCCTCGTTTTAAACGCCTTGATAAAGTTATAAACACACCTTGGTGGACTGATCTGTCTTCCTTTTAGCCTCTTTTCTCTAAACTCCCTCCTCTGTCTTCGAGAGCGGCGGCCCTGAAGCAAGACAAGCGCATGTAAACAACTAGAAAGTTGGACCAAAGGAAAAACGTCTTCCAAATGATTTAGCCTCACAGAGTACATGGCCTTCTCTGCCTCCAGAGCTTTGGCGTGTTTAATGGCCTCCACTTCCTCCTTGTCTTTCTTCAACATCCTGACAAAAGAAGAGGTTGTGAAAGAATTAGAAAAAATACAAATGCACTCTTACAGATGATAAAAACGTTCTGCTAAAGCCCACTGTTGAGATATTCCACAGTCAGAGATATCTGCTCACACAGATATTCTACACTACAGAAAAAATAAGAGAGACGTATTTGTGGTGCTGAAAATCTTTGGGTTTTATTGGTCTCCGGCAATTTCATCATTCTTATTCAGAAAATATTCTCCAAAAAAGCAAATTCCCAGAATATCAACCGTAAATGAAGTAGAAAAATAGAGGGAGAGGCAAGAACAATAAATCGTAAATCTGCACGCTTTACTATTTTTCATAGTAACTCTAAATGCATCTTTAAGTCATTGCATTTTCTCCCCTCATGTTTTCTCTTTTATCCATCTATTTAAAGATTTTCTTTTTCATTTTTCTTTATTTGTTTTTCCTTATGACTTCTAGGAGTTAAAGTGACGAATGGGGAACAAATAAAATGTACCTGACAAAGTCGCCTTCCCCCATTCCATAGGGAGTCGCCATTTTGTTTAGATCCAGCAGCTGCTCCGGGTTCAGCTCGTCAACATCAACTTCCACATCTGCAAATATGCAACATGACCGGTCAGACTTGGGAAAATTAATCCCAAACCTCAAGTATCAAGCTAAAGGTTTTGAGTGTGTGGGGGGGGGAACATTATCCAAACGATTGTAAAAAGGATAGAGGAAGAAAGAAGAAATGTTCCACTATTTATAAGCGCTACAGTGTGCATCAAGTCAACAGCTTGTGAAAAATTTAGAAACTCATTTCACAAAATGCTAGTTGAAATTTTTTATCAAATCAATAAATTCTCCAGCCAAAAATGAATTACTTTGCTTTCACTGTAGCTAGAAAGTTGGAAAATAAAACCTTTTTGTTACTGTTGCTATTTTGCTAACAGAAAGAACTAAGATTTCCATATTATATGTTTTTATTTAATAAAAAGAAAAAAAAAGTCTACAAACAGTAGTGTTGCTATGTTACTTCTTGAAGAGGCAAGTTCTCATATTTGTCTATGAATGCAATATTAAGTCACTCATTAGAAATAGCTAATGTTTTAAATTGTCCCTCCACTCCCTCGAAAAAATATATTTTTTAATTTACTTCATACAAATGCAACAAAACATTGATGTCTTCAGATAAAAACTGAAGACATCGAGTGTCTCTTACTTACAGCCCTTCATAAAATCAACCACAGATTAAAAGAGTTAACATTATAGCTACAGACGCCAGCTTTGATGCTCTACTTCCATTTTAACTCAGACTTTTTAAACTTTCCTGGTGTGAAGCCTCACCAATATCAGGAATGCCTTCATCCTCCTCGGATTCACTGTTCTCTGAATTGTCATCTTCTTTGTCTGACTGGGAATGAGGCTCCGCCACGGTGCTGTCTTCGTACGTGTAACCAATGGCGACCTTTTTCTCTGCAAGTCTGCGCGAGGCGAGGAAGGATTAATGAATTTATAAACCACTTAAATTCTGCAAAGATATGATCGTTGTGGATCAATGAACAATTTAAAAGTGTACAAATTAAATTTTATTACCAGACAAAGGTATAACATTAACCCCCCCCAAACCCCCACAAAATAAAAAAACCACAATTGAAAATACAAAAGCAGAGCAGCAAAAACATACTTCTTCTTCTCGTCCTCATTTGGTTTGGCCAGGCCACCGTAGAGCTCATCCAGGTAGATCTGGTATAAACACTGCTCCTCTGAGACTGTGAGGGGACAGCAGGGAGTTCATGAACTCATCACCACTGCAAAATATACCCACTGAGAGCTGGCTAAGCACCACTGTAAGCACACGGTGCATGCACGGAGCCGGGCATGTGTGTAACGCATCGACTGCTGCGCTAATTTTAAGTAAACACTCACTGTTGGCAAAGTCGTTCTGAACGAGTCCTCTGTAGCGCTCGTAGTTGCACTTCCTGTCCTCCATCTCGTGATCTGGTGTTCTGTGAAAGAACAAGAAGCAGAATGTTCTGCACTTTAGAAAATATTTCTTTTTTTATTATTATTATTTGGTTTCAAACATTTGAGCAAAAAATAAACTCATTAACAACTCCTCTAACATGTGATATTTAACATTTAACCAACAGAGACTCTAATAAATGATCTGCTGTCGCATAAGAACCAATGCATATTTTATGCAAGCATGAAGTAGCAAAATTATTTCAACACAACATGTGGGGTCCTCCACTTTTCCCAAATTGAAAACCATCAATTTTAAATTATATCTTTCTCTAGACTGTAGGATAATAATAAGAATAAACTAAGAAACTAAGAATAACTAAGAACGCAACAACAAAAAAAAAAGAAACTAATCAACAGAAAAGATATAAGACTGATTTAATTTATCTGTAAAGAAGCCAAATTATACCTGGCACACTGCTTCATAGCATACACAAAATATTTAGGTAATGACGTGTATAAAAACCATTAAGACACATGTTAATAACCTCCTAATGTCCAGAAACAACAATAAAACACTAAAACTAGACCCCTCCTTTAAATGTAACCCAAAGTATTTTAATGCTTACGATGTGCTGAGCAGAGGAGGGGTATAAGTTGGGATGTAGTCCAGATGGGCCCTCACGTCAAATCTGTCAATCATGTTGTTGGCGTCTCCTTGCCATGGCATCCTTTGGAAGAAAAAATTTAAATGATTACTAATATTTTAAAACAGACAAACGGAGGACATGTCTATTAATTCAAACTGTCTTTAGGACATTATATTAGCAATTAGCAACACTGGGCTAAGTGTTGTTTCTTTATTTGAAATAGTTTTTTTTGAGTACACCAGTGAGAGTGAGACGGGTTAAGCTGGGTTTACAGTTTTAGCTTAACAAGCTGAAAGTTGTCTGGCTCCAGTCACCAGCTAATTTCTGAGTTATTATCAGGTTTCTTTTGTGCAGTTTTCCTCACATGTTGGCAGGGCTTTCTGCAGCCAGCGCCACAGCCGGGTCCAGGTGGATCTTGTAGGATCGGCCGTGAACCTGCAGAAACTGGGCAGGATCTTTTTTCTGTCGAGACAAAACGAGAACCAGGTGAACACCACAACGGAGTGCCCTACTCAAGCTTTGAAACGCCACAAAAACAACAATGTGCCCCATATTCTTTTTATGCTCATGATGTCATTGCTGGGCACTGCTGCCCTTTGAGCACTGAAACATAGATACAATGTAGTGATTATGCTGCAGAGGAAGGCTTTGAATGTCACCGCCACACTCTGTTCAGCAGAGCAACAAAGTTCCTCACTATCTTCTCGTAGTACTCTCGGCGGCGCTCGCCACGGCGTTTGTAGTCGACCATCATGCCACGGAGCTTGCGCTCGTGTTTGCGGGCCTCCTGCCACATGACGGCGCCGCTGGGGGTGGGGGCGCGGCGGGGCACGGCTGCTGCAAGTGGAGGAACGAGGAAGAGACGAGACGAACACGAGACAAAGACAAAAATAATACTTGAGTTGAGAAATTTTACTCTGCGTTTGTTTTAAATCACTAATCCAGGCTTATCATGATAAGCTCATTTTTGCCAGACTGCTGCACTGTAATGTAAAACTAAAATAATTCATATCAATGCATTTTTTGGCACACACATTCCAGTTTAGGTGAGTTAGAACTTATTACTTCTAAGATATTTGACAAACACATTTATAAGAGAGGGCTTTATATTTGCAAATTGTTTGACGGACATTTATTAAAATTTCAGTCATGATCTGTTTAAAAGTGCACAATCTTCACCAATATAACCCATCAACCACAGCCTGTAAGAAGCAAATATAACATTAAACTCACTCACTATAATAGGAGACAAAGGTTTATTCAATAACCCATCATCCAATCCAATAAATGAATTCAAACAAGGATCGATAACTGAATAAGCTGTATGAAATCAGCATTTCTTGACCCAATAGGGAACAGATCATAGTTAGTAACATTGGATGTTTTTATATTCACTTAATGAATGTAGCACCACCTAAACGGCTAGATATTCATAAATTAACATAGTGTAGTTAAATATCCAAGACTATTTCATTTTGAAATGCAAGTTTCAAAATGAACTTGCAAGTTCAAAACTTGCAAGTTAATCTTAGTAAGATTTTTGTCTTAAGGAGAATAATCTTACAGATTATTCTTTGTGTAGAGAATAATTAGTAAGATTATTCTCTACACAATGGCAGTAAGACAGAACATCAGTTTCTACTTCTGCCACATTTTCAGTTTGATTTAGCTCTGGACTTTGACTGGACCACTCAAACACATTGGCAGTCATATATCTGGTTGTAAGTTTAGGGTGATTGTCCTCCTTTACGGTGAACCCCAACACCAACCTCACCAGTCTCAAATCTTTCCACCTCTAAATGAGCCTTGAGAACTGAACTGAGTCCGGCTCAAAAGAAAGGATTCCCACAGAATGATGCTGCCACCACCACCGTGTTTCGGGGCTACTTGTTATAATAGTTAAACACAACACGTAACGATTTGCATTCACACCAATCAGTTTAATTAATCTGCTCCCATATGTTTCTGTCACTTTAACACGGTTAACCGCAGCTCAACGGTCAGATATTCACATGCTAACCTAGCCTAGCCTAGCTAAACCCCAAACGTTCCGGTTCATTTCGTTCATGATTCTTAATGTTACACATTTCTGACATGCAGTGGTGTAGAATACCGTAACTTAATGTAAGTTCAATTAGTGCTGCAACACATAGGCCTGTCAGACTGCGCATCTGGCTGAGGCCTGCTCGCTGTTAGCATCAGAGCTACATTAGCTTTGCAAAAACGGTAAAGACAGCGACTGAGTCTCAGCTTCACGGCACAGAAAACACATCACATAAAATCCACGCAGCTAAGTAGACACGGTCTGCATTCACGGTCTGTACCTGTTTAAATGCACACCAATAAGAATCGGGGTTAATCTCTCAAGCTGAATGCCACCACCACACGCCTCCTTCGCCTTCTCCCTTTTCACCAAACTCAATCTGTAGGGGGCGCTGCACCTCTAATATCCAGTATTACAAGTCTCAGAAGAATATGGAGAGCCATTTCAGCCAAAATTGAATAAATAAATATATAAGGGAAAAAAAATAAATAAATGAGCAAAATAAATAAATAAATAAATGAGTAAAAGAATAAATGAATGGGTAAAAATAAATAAATAAAAGAGTAATTGGTACCTATATTCTCATTTATATCTATTCATTTATACATTTATTTATTCCTAGATTTATTTCTGCCTGGACTTTTCTCATTTCCCTATTTTCCTTTTTCATTTATCTTTTCCATATTTTCATTTTCATTTATCCGTTTCCAATTTTTCATTTTCATTTATCTGTTTTTCATTTTCCCATTTTCATTAATCCCTTTTTAATTTATCTATTTTTCAATTATTTCTTTTACATTTATCAATGTATCCCTTTGTCATTTATCTTTTTTATGTATTCTTTTCCAATTTTCCATTTTTATTTATTCTTTTAAAATTTTTCCATTTTCATTCATTCTTTTTCATTTATTCTTTTTCAATTTTCCTTTCTTCTTTGATCAGTTATTCCCCAAAACTGGGAAAAAAGGAAGATAAATAAATGCTAATGAGGACGGGCAGCGTCATCAGGCTACTACTTCTCCAATTGTTTGGTTAGCATCACGCCATACTTTGTTTCAATAAAGATGGCGACCTACCACCGGGTTATCAGTGAGCTGAAGATCAGCAACTTCATTAGAAAGTAGTGTTATGACTCATGCCTTTATTTTTCGTGTGGCCGCTCAGACAGAACATGTTTCAGTTGGCGGCCCTCATGGACTCAGAGGTTTTCATAGTTTGGACGAAGCGGCCGCTGAAGTTGGCTTACGAATGAAGGTTCGGGACGCCTCCGTAGCTATCAGCTGTGGTCCAGCTATAAGGCGCAGACTTTTCTGTACATCGTAAGGGAACTGCAATATCCAGAGACAGCTCTATGGAACATTGAAGAATGAGTTGTTTTTGTTGAGCTGAGAGTATGAGAGTGGGAAGCCTTGGAGATCTGCATCGGAGGCCATCTTTCAGACATCCACCAACGGCCGGGCAGAAACAAATCTGGGAATAAGTAAATGTATAAATGAATAAATAGAAATGGGAATAAAGGTGCCAATTACTCTTTTATTTGTTTATTTTACCCATTCATTTATTTTTTTACTCATTTATTTATTTTTTTTCCCTATAGTTATTTATTCAATTTTGGCTGAAATGGCTCTCCATAGAAGAAACCCATGGAGTGTTGATTTGTTTTAGGCTACTTTCTCACAAAATTTCACGCACTTTCGCGTACTTGAAAATCGTTTTCGAAAGTCGTAAAAGTCACTTAACACCATCTATAGCTCAGCTTAATCTGAATTTAATTTAGCGTCTCCGCCTGCTCATGCTTTTACTGATTTATAATCCTGCCCAATAAACAGTGATAATAAAGGCCAAGCTGAAGTTGAATCATATTTATGCATCTATCTAAAATAAATATTTAATCTCATTATTTTTCGTGACCATTGAGATTATTGAACAGTGTAAAAGAACTGACGCAAAAAGAAGTTCTTAATGTAAGTGGTCTCTATCCATTTATTACAATTAGAAATTATTTTATCCTATTAGTAGTTGGTGGTTTCTCTCAGAACTGCAAGAGCACCTTCTGTGTTGTATTCATGCATCAATACTGTTATTTAATGTTCCTGTTTAATTCAAAAGGCCGACATATACAGTTGCTGTGATTAAAAAAAAAAAAAAAAAGCATGAAAGTGCGGTTTTCAAAAGTGCGCACTTGTGGCCACAAGATGTCTCTGTAAGACAGGATTTATAAAATCTTAAGTCTGCATCTGCCTGAAAATATTACAGCTGATGGATTTCTAATGGAACATTTAGTAATGTTTTATTTGCGCCAAAGCTAGACAAACTAAATTATCCACGCTTTTCTTCTCTTTTATCACAACTGAACTTTTTGTTTTGCTTAAATGTGGCTTGCTTTGAGAAGCAGTGGATTAGCTTTATTTGTTATAAGCATAGATAGGCTTACAGGAAACTCCTAAACAAACCAGTTGGCTTTAAGGAGGGACATGTAAATTATTAGGAAACAATAAACAAAGCCTTGTGACTGGCAATAATAAACAGAAATGTATAAGCATTAGCTGCATCCCTAGAGGTATGAGGGACAATATAGGCAGACAGTTGATGACACAAGGCATTACAGCAGCTCTTTAGATTCAGAGTCAGTACCCATGGTAAACTTTCTAATCTGCAGACTGGGCCTTGACATCCTGTGCTGCGCAGCAGGTGAAGAGAAAATCTCGTACATATCAGATCTTTTCATGCGCGTGTGCGTAAACTCTTGTTTCCTACATTTCCTGCAGACCGGCACGGAGACAGAAAGCCTGTTTTCATTTCCAGCCCGCCGCTGTTTGCTCAGGATGGAGGTCACGTTTGTGACATTCATTTTCCCGTTGACAGTCACTTTGCTCTGCCTCGACTATCAAGACCTTTCCTTTCGCACACAGTCGTTTTGTACTTTGCAGTTAATCATTTCAGCAATGTTTGATGGGGCAATCAGATGAGGTGCTGGTGTACACGTACTTTGATACTGCTGGTAAAGATGGGTGGAACCATTCATATAAATACCTGATTACAGCAGCGCATTGTCAAACTGAAAGTTTTGGAAACATGCAGTACTTTCATTCATGAGGGGGAAAAAAAAAATCTGTTAAAATTGTGTTTTTCAATAAAATGCCCACAGTTAATACTATGTATGACCCACATTTCTGCCAGCAAGATAGCTTCCAGGCTTCTCTTGTAACATTTTTAAAGCTTAGAGAAAGAGAGATCATTGACCAGCAGCCATCTTTGCTAAAAACTATTATTCTTTAACATCAGATTATGCTGCTGCTGCAACAAAAGATGGATTCAATAGAAAGCTCTTTACACATCAGCATCAGGGTAGAGCACTGATAAATTAGCCGGCACTGTACATGCTGTATATTGCATACGTCTAATAAACGTGGAGTCATTTCACATTCAAAGCGTGTCTGAATGCAAGGATGCAGGTGGGACGGAGAAACCGCAAGGTGAAGGAGGTTATTAAAAGTGGATGAGCAGAAGTACCTGGGGTAAATCGTCAAAGCTGGAGTGGAGTTAAAGGGAAAGACCTCAGAAACAGGAGTAGAAATACTGATATGCAGACAATTGAGGAGGGTGATCTACTGTGGCCACCGCTGAAAGATGCAGTTGCAAAAAAAAAAAAAAAAAAAAAAAAAAAGAAGATACCTGAAGCGAGTAATAACTTTATACGACTCTGCTGTCATGATCTATTCCTTCCCTGGACTTGTTAATATCACTAGCTGCACTTTATTCTCTTTTCAAATGTCAGTGATACACAGGTCGTAAGAGTGAAAACTCCCAGTTCTGAATAAGATGTAAAACAAAAGTTGGTAAATGCACTTTTATTACAATCCACGTGTGCTCATCATCCCAAACGGAAAGTGAAAAGGGACAAACGGAGCAAAGTAATACAGTGATACTTTCATACTGAACCACAGTACAAAAACAGCATCAATATGTACAATATATTTATGTACAAAAAAAGCTTCTTTTTTTTTTATTCACCAATATGAATAAGAAAACATACATCTTTTACAGAGACAAAACAGGCAACAATGTGTGGTCTTTTTTTAAAAAACATGAGGCTTTAAAGCCTTTTCTTTAGGAGCAGAAACTCCCATTTTTGACAAGAACATCAACTTTATTTTATTCTGTTTAAGTAATATGTTTCTGACCTTTTCTCCAAAACATACACTCATAATTTACACTCTTTCATTCACTGACAGGCGCTCTCACAAACACTCAACAACCCAAATGTCACCAAGTGCGAAACACGCACTGATTCAGAAACGGAAACGACTTTCTGGATGCCCGTCAGATGGCGCATCAGAACACGATAAAGGGCTCTCCTGGTTGAAATGCAGGCACTGAAAGGCGAGTTTTTAAATGTTCAGATTTCAGTCAAAAGTTGCAAAAAAACCCTGCTTTTTTTGCCACCAAATGATGCCAAAAGATGCCACTGTAAAAAAGACTTTTGATCTTCCATTTTAGCAGCATTTCTTCCTCAAGAATCAGCTGAGAGCCATGAAGGTCAAAGGTCTCTGCAGTCTGCATAATGGCCATGCTGGACTCATTGCAAATAACGGGACAAAGGTCCTGTCAAGAAAACAACAACAACAATAAAAGTGCTACGAACTCAAAACAGAAGTCCAGGACAGCGTCAAACCTCCAGCTCCTGATTGTCTGTGCAGTGGAAACGATTCAGCTTCTCTCGTTCTCGGTTCGAAATGTCCAGCTTGGGGGCGTGGGCCGGCTTTAGGGCCGGGGACGGGCGCGAAGGAGCCGGGGAGGGTGGCAGGGTGAGTTCAATCTCCTCGCAGCAAATTGACACGGGGGCTGGGGCTGGAGAGTGAGGGTGAAGGTGAGGCGCGGTGGGAGGCTGAGAGGGTCCAGGCGGGCGGTCCACGTTTCTGATCAGGTTGACAAACTCCCTCTGGTTGTTGATGCCTTCCTCCTGCGGGACGGACTGCTGCTTTTTCCTCTTGTGATGCAGATGGGAGAAGACGACGGCGCAGACCACGCAGCCACAGATAGTCACCAGAGCCAGGATTCCCACCAGAGTCATGTAGAGGCTGAGGCCGCCGTGGGTCGTGTCGGACATGGCGCCTTCGAGGAGGGGGCAGAGGTCAGAGCGAGTTAAACGTCTGTTGGCGGTCGAAGACAAAAAAACAACATGTGTCTCACCTTGACAATCCTGTCCGACACAAGGACTTCTGAGGCTCACACACTCGTTGCCATAATAACCGTCGGGACAAGCGCACATGAATCTTCCCTCCGAGCTGTGACACTGCACCCCCTGCTGGCAGGGGTTAGGATTGCAAGGATCAAATGCTATCTGAAACAAGATCAATTTATATAGAGAGACAACAGAATATTTATATTAAAAAAAATAATAATAATGGGTTCAGGTGAGTATATCTGAAAAGATCCAAATAAATGTAAGATTTTGAACCCATATATAGAGTAAAACAAATCTGCAAAGGTGTTTTATTATAATTCTACCAAATAAAAAGAGAAGCTTAGACAAATCCAAAATGATTCCCCATGGTAAGTGAAAATAAGATATCTAACCAGAACTTTTACTACCACCTAACATCTCTATTATATATCTATTATACATTTAAACGACCTTTACTAAAACTATTGATTTTTAATGAAAATCTGTTTCATTTTTGCCTTTTGTAGCATCTTCTGCCCATGTCTTCCTTAGCAAATCCTTATTAGTCTCTTCTCTGTTTGCTTACTTGGCATTAACCAGTCTGTGATGATTTATTTTCTTATTTTTGGTTAGTTTTCCAACCTCACAGGAGTTTCCCGAATATCCCAGAGGGCAGTCGCAGGTGGCCGTCTTTCCCTCCGTCGTCACGCACTGTCCTCCGTGCAGACATGGGTTGCTGTCACAGGGACCCAAACCATTTTGGCAATATTTTCCAGTGAAACCAGTGGGACACACACATCTGGATGCCGACACCAGGTCCTGCATGGGAGGATATACATGTTTCTTTTGACAAGGATTTCACAGGAAAGTTGCTAGAGGGAAAGAAGGGACATGTCATAGATTTGACACACGCATTAACACACATGTATCTCTGAGGGGATACTATAAAGGTAAGGATATTTTGAATGCAGGTAGTATTTCAGGTATTATTTTTTATGTTGTAAACAACTAAAGATTGATGACAAAAAGGCCAGGACTCTCACCTCACAATGGCCGCCATTCAAACACAAATCCTGACAGCTGCTGTTCCCTAGACAAAGAAAACACAATAATTTAATAAAAACGAAACAACATGATGGCGTTGTTGCTATTTCTGCTTCATAAGCCTGGCAGGAATTACATCCATCAAATGAAAGGACCAAAAGGAGCTTTATTGTTTATGTTTGTCAGTGATATTCTGTGAGAACGATTTTGCTGGAGTAAAACGATCTCCTGTCCATAGAAACTCTGAGCTGCAGCTGAGCTTCTCTTTAAAGCCTCATCGCGTTTCACTACCTGCCACAAGACAATCACTTCTCTTTTCCCTTTCAACCAATTTCCTTCCCTTTTGTGCTTGCTTTTTCTTCTCCTCTTCTGTACTCACGGATGTCGCAGTTCGGTCCAGTCCATCCAGGAAGGCAGTCGCACAGGTAGCTGCCGATCAGGTTGCGACAAGAGCGGGCGTGGACGCACGTACGCATCTCACATTCATTGGCATCTAAAGGCGCAACGCAGCAGAGGAGGAGGACAAAAATTACGTCAAAATAATCCACACCGATTAACAACAAAACCTTGCAAAAGTGTTATTTTTCTGTAAATGCTTAATCAACTTTGTCACGTTGCAAATGCAAACTCAAAAGAAAAAAAAGAGCCAAAATAAAAATAAATAAATAAGTCTGGTTTTGCTCTTGGAAAGCAAAACCAGAGAAGTTAAATTAAGGGATTAAAACCATTTCACAACACCGTTTGTTTTAAGGGGAATAAATAAAATAAAACTAATAAACTAAATCATTGTAATCTAATTGCTAAAAAAATAAATGAAACATAAAAATCCTTAGTAAATTCTATCTTACTTTTTAAATGTTCCTAGTTTAAAATGATAAGAGACAGAGCGCTTTAGTCAAACATTTTTCTTAGAAATCAACAGTAAAAACAAATCGACTGCATTTTTGATCCTCTTCCAGCCTCACTGTTATTAAGTGCTGCTAAAGCTGGGAACTCAGAGGGTCCCTGACAGCACAGAGAAAGTTAAATAAAAAAAATCTAGCTTGTTAGTTAAAGACAAATGCACTGTCTATGTCAGACGGTAAATATAGACTCAGCTCTGTCAGTGAGTTTAAATGTTTAAAGGAGTGTATTATCAGAAAATGATGTAGGGCAGAAATCATCTGCTGAAGCATAGAGAGTAAATACTTTCACGATCGAGGCTCTCCTGATGTTCTGCATCTCTGTCTGTCTGCAGACGTTAGGCTGTGGGCTCCTGATCTGTGATGTGGAACTATGAGGGATTATGCAGTGTCAGGGTGACATATCACTGTACCACCGAGGAGCAGGAGTGGCTGTCATCCTGAAATATGTTTCAGTTTTCACTCCACTGCCCTGAAGCCTCCGCATGTATACAGAAAGTGTGTGCTCCAGGTTTTTTTTCTGTGTGAAAACTCGTACTGCGGTAAAGCAGCTATACACTCTGCTCGTGAAAATGACGAGTGAACCCAAAGGGACATGATGGTGCATTTAGAGAGAGGACTAATCCTCAGTCGGCGAGGGTTAATGTGAGCATTAAGATGCTGCTAGCTTCTTCTGCTTTTTTTTTAATTTGAGCATTAAATTCACATTTTCCCTCAAATTAGAGATAATCACACACTACTACTTCATAGAGTTTGGTTTTCTTCCAGATTTTGCACTTTATTATGTTTTTTTTTTTTTTTTTTTGGTTGATTTGTGCTGCTCAGAGATTTTCTGTTATTTTATGAAGACATGAGGGGAATCTAAACTAAAGAAAATGCATAAAAGGGACTGTTTTTTGAATGGGTCACAACTTTACTTTGTTTTTGATTTAAGACATGTAAAAAAACAAAAAATAAAACATAACAGCTGTCTTTGCTGGGGCTCTCATGAGGTTTTCATCCCTGGTTAAACAGGGCATTAAAAATAAATGAATTTTACAGCTTGATTTTATTTCATTTGATGCAGGTGTCAAGTGTTTCTTAACACACAGTTCATAAATTTCCCAAAGGCGTTTGCAGAATGAACTGTGCGACGTGGTTCCCCTTTAGACTACATGTAATGGTGGCAACATTTGTGGGCAAAAGTTTACAACCAAACCAATATGTGACAAGAACTGCACGTCAACATTTCTGAACAGTGACGTAAATGTTTGTTTGTGCATGAAAAGACAATTATTACCAAAGAGATTAGTCATTACAACAAAATAAATAAATAAATAAATAAATAAATAAATAAATAAATAAATAACATTTCCTTTTGGTGCTTACTTGATCATTACAGCACTGACGGCGTTATTAAATAACCGTTGATTAGTTTGCTTTTACCCAGGACTTATAAATTTCTTTATTTATTTTCGAAAGATGTCAATAAGAAGTAAAGCCCAATAATTAATACCTGGTAAGTTATTACTGTTGTCAAAATAATTAAATAACTTATGTGACCATCTTAAGCGGACAAGCCGAACACAATAAGTGTCGCCATTAGAAAATAATGCTGAATGATGCCACAAGCTAACGCCACAAGCTAACGCTACAAGCTAACGCTACAAAACGGATGTTTGACAGCAACTTAAAAAGGTCAGTAAAGCTCCTGTATCCGCAACAGTGAAGCAGTAAACCTCCCTAATGATAAGCTAACCGCATTTGTTTAAATATTAGCTTCACAGACGGAGTTTAGTCGGCCTGAGCTCAGCCCGGTGTAATGTCCCAAATCCCACCGTAAGATTCTGCTTTGCTGTGGCACAAATTAACGCAGGAAATTGTACCACTTACTTCTACATTTACCTTCGAAGGTATTAAAAATAATTACAACAAGTAATGGTAAAACGGACTGAAGCTAGCTGAGCATTTATCATATAGTGCATCATTTATCGTGACAAATTTGTATCACAATACGATATGAGTTTTGCTTAATTGTTGTCTTCATAAATTACAAGTAATGACAAGGAAAGCTGACAGTTCTGTGGAAAATGTTATTTTTAATATTTTAACTGTTCCATAAGAGCATCAATAAACACCAGTTTAATAATATTCACAAATATTATTAAATGCAGTTCCTGTGTGGAGTTTAGTGATATAAATCACACTTCTTTAAATGTAGAAGCCTGCTTCAAATGGGAATGTTCTGCAAGAACAGGATTGGTGTTTGCGGCGCTATTAATGGTGTGCCATGCAGTCATAGGCATATTTACTTGAAAAAAATAATAAATACTTTTTTTATAATAATTTTTTATTGTTATCACAATAGTACCACAAAGTATTGTAATAAAATTCTAAGTCAATATTGCACACCCCTAACTGAAGCAGACAATTAGCGCAGAAAAGCCTACAGTGGTATCACCATAGCAACCAGTGACTGCATCTTCTGTATTTTCGGTTCTTAAATTTTGCAGCCAATGTTAGAATAAACAGAAACATACACAGAAGTATATTTTTCATGCTTCTCATTATTCATAGGGGTCATCAAGTGTGCATCACTTTTAATACAGCCTAACCCACTGACCCAGCTGGCATGTCCTGCCGGTCCATCCTGGTGGACAGAGACACCGGAAACTCCCAGGAGCCTCCTGACAAGTCGCTCCACGTCCGCAGGGGTTACGATCACATTGCCGCACCGCTGGGAGGAGAAAGAGAGAACAACATTTTATTTGTGAGCTACCGGTCTGGGTAAGGGGAATGTGAGTGTGAATATTCAGTAGGCATCATGCGTGTTACTAAGATCATGTGATGCCATGATCATGCTGTGGTTGTGGCTGTTTTCAGTCTCTGCTCCTCTGAATGCTGTGCAAACAGCGATAAACAGAATCCTCTTCTATGTGCTCATGACTGACACTTCAAACCTTTTGCAAGAGAGAGAGAGGGGGGCAACGAGTGGGCTTAAATAATGCAAAGGAGGAGGCCTGTTTCCACTTATCTGGCAAGGAATCTAAACAAAGTGGAAACAAAGAGAGAAGCTAACCGAACATAACTTCTTTGTGTCGCAGTAGTGTCCTCATTTTTCCCATGAATATACATCTCTGTGGTGTAGATCTGTCAGTAATAAGGTTTCTGTGTCTCTCATAACATTTTTTCCCCAATTTACCTAAGCTTGCAGAGGAGCCATTTTCCATCGTCCTGACCCCTACTCCAACCCAAGCAACAATAATCCCACCGAGCTAGCGGCACTTCTTCTAAAACCAGCCCGAGATTTCATAACAAACAAAGAATCCTTTAATTAATATCGGTTATAAACATAAATCCTGGCCGAAAACGGAGCTGTGTTGTGGTTATGGTTTTAATTCCCTGCAAGCTTGACGATCCTCGTGTTGTGCATTGCCTGGAGTGCCCACCCCACCCCACCCCACCCGTCCCACCCCCACAACAACAACAACACATACAGAGATAGTCGGCCTCCCTGACAGTTAATCATGCGAGCAGCAAACAATGCCAGCGAAAATAAACTATTTTTCTGTTTGTCCCTTTTTTCGTTTCGTAAAAATAAGCCTCTCAACATGGCACGCGCACCCACACACCCCCACACACACACTGGAGTCCAACCTGCAGCTCCGTTTATCCTGATGGAGGTGAAAGCAGGGAATGTGGAACGGTGCTCAAGTACACAAACAGCTGTAACAGACCGTAAACCGTGTGATCGTATCTCACCTGTGAAACACACAACATGAGATCTCACCTGCTGCACAGACACGTCAGATCACACGGTCGAGCGCCAAACTGATCCACAAACACGCCTCAACCAAAGAGGCTACAAACGTTCTGAGTATATTCCTGCATTAAAAACTGTTTTCTGAATAGTGTGTCTGAGAATGAGCCTTGTTTTTCCGACAGCGTAATTGCAACGCTGCGCTGCAATTAAAAGTGAAGATCTCTCACTGGAAAAATTCTTGTAGACACAGATTTTCGTCTAACTGATGCCTCATTTGTTTTTTGTTGTTTTTTTTTAAAAGTGGTTTTAGAAATTGAGCAGGGCGCAGTGTACGCTCAACACTGGCACACTCAACACTGGCACACTCAACAACCCGAAACTCCGGAGATAATCAGCACCACAAATTTAGTTGTCAGCTTTTTCTGCCATGGCTGTGTGCAGATGCGTGGAGTACCGTTTGGCTTTTATTTTGTGAAAAGTGCCAAAGATAAAGCATTCATTTGATAAACTTGTAAAGCACTACCTTCTCTGTTTTATCACTAAAATATTCACACCTGTTGTTTAAGCAGGGTGGCAACAAAGATCCAGTCCGGTAAAAGTGCATTTAGCATGCTGAATATTCTATGTGATGGAAAATGTGAACATCCCTCATCACCGCCAGTGTGGAAACTCTATTTTGATATGCATGATATGCTCCGGGTATGATTTCTGGTCTGCCTGTTGCAGAATCTGCCTACACTCCCTTTGAGTGTGAGAGGTTTCTGCACCTCCGCGACCAGTTCCAGGTACGGCGTAGAAGAGCAAACTGCATTTTCATCTCCTTATCAGCAGGATCCTTACAGCCTGGCATCCTGGGCGTTAATTTTCATCTGGAGCCACGCCTTTGGGAAAAATTCAGCAAATATGAAAAGAAATCTTCACTGACATCCAAGACGTCTTGGTGTGAACAGTTCACATCCTCAAAGAGACCCGCAAGCACACAGGAACGCTGACGTCACACAGCAGCGCACTGTTTACGGAAGTGTTAATGGATGGAGCCGTTTATGGGTCGATTTTAAAGTTTACTCAGCAACGGGAGCCAACAGTATCGTCACAAGATCATAAGACGAAGGAAGCTAAAGAAAAGAAAGCACAACTCACAGAAATGGTCTTTAGTGTAGAACTGACACCAGTTTCTGTGGAGAAATCTATTGGGATGCTGTCAGGGCCAAGAGTGGTCTGACTGTGACGCAATGCGCTGCACTGACACAGACTCCTTCATAAGTTTATAATTGGAATTTTCAGCCACCGTTTCTGTCCCGATTAACCGTCTGGTGCAGAATTATGACGCATGTCTCATATTAATGACGTTAAAGCCAGATAAAATGCAACATGAATGTTCAGACTCCAGACGCTTTGAAAACTCTGATATGCATCCAAATTAGCTCCACATATGGAAGCGGCACAGATCAGATAAAATACTACCACCGGGATCCACGTTGCATGGGCGTTCCCCTAACATGTTTTGTTGTCGTTCTTTCGGGAGGCACGGGGAGGTGGGATTGTTTGCTCCAGCCGCTTTGTGAGGTCCTTTCTGTTGCGCGGACAGGGAGGGCAGAACGCCATGCACTCAGCAGCCACGGTGCCAAAAGTATAGCAATAAACGACTAGCAGCGATGCCAGCCAAAAAGTAGGTCAGGTTGACGTTAGGCCAGGCCTCCTTTGAATTATGTGATAAACAAACCACGCTTGTTTTGCATGGAAGCACGTCACGTATTAGCTGCCACTGCAGCTGCCAGGCTACTGGGTGTCCATGATAATGGCAGAAAGAGTCAGGGAGCGCCAGTCCTCCATCACTTGTAGGTTGAGTCGATCTTAAAGAATCCCAGAAGACCTCTTCAAGACTCTGCAAACAACATCTACATTCTGGCTCAATTTAACGTTGAGTCCAGAGTGAAAGGGATCTTGGTAATAAACCTCTGTGACCCCGGTTTGTTCTGTTTCTAATGTGTGCCGAGAGAATAAACTCTCCAGATGTCTTGAAGCAGACTACTGAACATCATGTGGTATTTTATTGTTGCTATGAGTTCCATCTTTTATGATCAGCTGGTGTCCATAACCCTTCAAGTCAGATTGTCTGGTATAACACATTTTTCTAGTAAAAAAAAAAAAAAGAAAACTTCAGGCTGCAGTGCAGCAGACTGATGAAGACGAATGCCAACAACAACATGTCATTTCTTTTCTAAACACATGTGTGTATTTGTGAATTGTTGTTATGCTTAGCAGTGGTCTCCGGTTGCTCGCAGAGCAAACAAACTTTGATGAAATGATATTCGCTTGGCAGGCGCTTTGGTCCCGTTTCTGTTTTTCTCACGGACGCACATGAAAAACGCCAACCGGATGTTTTAGTGCAAGCTCTCCCGTGTGTGAACAAAGCCCGCCGAGGTGCATTTATTACTTGTCTGGTTGTGATCTGACACTAGGATAAATTTTTTTTAAAAGTGCACTCGATGCTCCTGATATTTCACTGTAACTATAAGGTGTGATTCTGCGTTTGAGGCAACTCAAGCGGTTTTTGTGCCAGTTTGTGGGAACGATTTCAGGATCCGTCATTTCCTCGCTTTTCTCGACAATTTAGAATTTGGGCGAGGCAATATGGTTCTTCTTTTTGTGAAATATAATCCACCACATCAGACGGCTGGAGGCGGACAAAGTCTGGATATTTCTGGAAGGGAAGAAATCACACCTAGGAGCCACCTTTGATTCCAAAGGATTGGACTTTAAATCCTCAATTTGATGCCAATAAGACCTTATAAAGCTCACAGTTCTGCTTCTGTTTTTCCAACTCAGCAGAGGCGCAGGTGATACACACATACACACGCACACTCACGGCCAGATCACTGATTACTGTTGAGGCTGCTCCTGTTTAGGCTGATTTAACTTCCTCCACTGGATTGATTGGAGTCACTAAGTGGCTTTAATCCAATTACAACCAATCTCAGACAATCTTAAAGCTCCCTCCCCTTTCTCTCGCTCAGCTCAGGCTTCCCATGTGTGCAGAATCGACAATCACCTTCTGCACAGGTGTTTCCGGTCCAGCCTTCGGGGCAGACGCAGCTGAAGCCGTTGGGGTCTTCGACACAGGTGGCACCGTTCGCACACGGCGACGACAGGCAGGCGTGCTCCACTGACGGAAGGGAAGACACAAGAAGCAAAACTGAAAAATGGATCACCTTTGTTTTCTTTTTTATTTTATTTAAAAATTTTTTTTTTTTGCAGAAATTTGAATTGATGACTCCGTCACATTTTAGAAGCTAAAAAACAGCAAAAAATAAGTAGCCATCTGTATTTTGATTGATTTTCAAAGCAGTTCAGTTATTTAAAACGCACTTTTCTAACACAAAAATAGCATTTAAAACACACCCTCTAGAAATCGACCACTACCGTGAAGGCTACTAATTATTCTAGTGATCATTTATTCAACTAATCAAATAAAAAAAATGGATAATTTTGCAGATTTTTTATTTAACTAATTAAGCTTATTTAATACAGTATTAAAAATATTCAGTGACTCAGAAGAATTCCCTTAATAAGAAAATAAACATTGTGTTGAATAAAATGCAATAACATAGCTAAGAATGCATCTGCAGCTACAAAATACTTAAATAATAATTTTCTGCTTGATTTAACATGAATCTGGCTGATTTGTTGACTATTTTTAATTAACCAATTAACAATTGGATAGGTACTTAATAGGAGGAATTTACAAAATTTTAACCAGGTGAAGCTAAAACTGTGATCCTTGCGGAGTTCTGAGCAAAACGTTTTTACAGACAAAAAAGATTTTCTATTTGAAATGCAAAATGTTTAGTTTTTTTTTATTTGTGGCTCCAGTTGGCAATTATTTGATTAGTAAATTAGTTGGCTAATATTTCAATAATCGATTTATTTGATTAATTGTTTCAGCTTTACTACCAGTGGTTAAATGAGGGCAAATTTCTCTCCACTAAAATCAGTTTTAACTATTTTTGCCTCAGGATGTTGAAACAAGCAGAATCACGGCTTCTATGGAGGGAACCATCCAAAGATAAGAGTTGAGGAAATGATCCTGTTCCTCACATGGATGGATACGACTAACAGAATCAGCAGCCAGAGAACCAAGGCAGTTTTAGGTGTTGTTTGTGAGCATAAAGTTTCTCAGGTAAAAAAATATGTTATTTTGGCATTGTTTTTACTTCTTATGTGTCCTCTGCCAGTTCAAAACAGAGGATGTTTTGAACCGATGCACCGCGGCTCTCACCAATGTCACAGTTGCGTCCTCTGAAACCCTCCTGGCACTCGCACTGATACTCGTTTGGCTCTGTGTTGGTGCAGGTCCCGCCGTTTTTACAGGGCTGGTGTGTCCCACAGTAGTTAAGGTCTGGAAACATGAAGAAACATTTTTAAAGTAGTATTTAATGTTTCAGCAAAACCCACAAATAAACACTTATATTGAACTGAAGAGGCAATGACAATGCATATAGTTTTTCAGCCATGTTTCTTTAGCATGGATGCAGAAAATCGACGGTGAATCCAGGTCACTGTTGACTCTGTAGCAGATAACTGCGGGGCCTGTTGCCTCCGCTTTGGAGGAAGAATAAAGCAAAATCTTCCCTGATCATCTTCTTCGTTTCCCACAGTTCCTTTGTCTCTCTGTCGTCCTTTAAAGTGCCCGTCTGAATGAGCAGAAACTGCTCAGGGCCACACCTAGCAAAGAGCACCGTGCCATAATCGCTCTACCCAAGGCTATCACCTTTCCTCTCCACAATACTCTGTCCCTTGGGCACAAGCTGGACTCCAGCTCTCGCTCTGGGACAGAGGATCTAACTTTTTTACAGTCTGCTGGAGAACTCTAAGCATTCAGGTGCTTTCTTTTTTCTTGTTTGGGAATCCCTAAGTCATGTGTAAAGAACCACGCCTGACAAACTAACAGCACACACCATTTTCTCTGTCTCGCAGGCAGTCAGGGTTTTCTTTGATCAACATGCAAAGCTCTGTGAAGCTCTTCATGTGCTCAGATGATGCCTGTTGATTTCAGGCCTGGAGAGCCATGTTTGTAATGAATGCTAACAACAGATTTGAAAAAGTGCACAATGTTTACACTGATCTTTAAATGTCTTATTTTAGGTTTCCCTTGCAAGCAGTCAGAGAAATAACTAAAGAGAACAAAAGAAGTGTCAGGCTTAAAAACAACTCTACAACAGATTAAACATTTCTGGAAGTCATAAAAAATTATGCAGGTGCTTAAGTCCTGTACCTGTACTGTAGCTATGTTGTAACTACCAAGTTCTGTGAATAAAGAATAAATAAGCCTGAACTGGTTTATGAGTTTGACCTTATTTTTTAGAGTGACAAAAAATCTAATCCTTAATTATCCTCTGCTAATCTGAGGTCGGGTCACGGAGGAACCGGCCTAAGAAGGGAGGCGCAGACTTCCCTCTCCTAATGACTGCGGAAGCAATCACTAGTTAACTTCCGCAATCCTGATTGTTTCCGGAAGCAACTAATGATTGATTTAGTTGCTTCCGCGATGTACTCTGTACTCTGTGTAAAGTTGAAAATGTCTGCACCAAGTAGTCCGGAGTGTGAATCAAAAAGTTGTACAGGCTTCAGATTTTTCTGTTGTTTGAACAAAAAAAACAAAAAAATCTGTGAAATACAGGAAATATTCCGTTAATCCCTGATGCTGTTAGTAGGTATCTGTTAGTCATTGCCAATATGCTGGACTGTTTTATCAACGGTAGGAAAAAGTGTTGATCTTCCATTCATACAGAAGCAATTAGATGCACTGATTCTGCTGCTGCACTGTGTTTTATTGAAACAATAAAATATGAGCAAGAATATTCAAGTCCTTTCAAATTTCAAAATCTCGATCCTCAGGGCCTCTTGACGCTCGGTGCTTGGTTCATCTCAGCACAAACCCCTGAAATATTTAGCATTTCACACCTTTGTCACACAGCAGACCTCCCCAGTTGACGTCACACACACACTGCCAGGGCTCGGAGCAGCTCCCGTACACACAGCCGGGAAACGTCACACACTGATCACACAGAGAACCCGTCCAGCCATAGTGACACCTACAACCAGAGCAGACAGGCAGATTGCATCTCAGAATATCATGTCTTAGAATATTATTAGTGAAGGAAAACTGAATACATGAATTTTAACTAAATCTGCATAAGATTGCTGCGTAGAAACAAACATTGTCTATTTTATTCTTCTAAACACAAACATTGATATTTAATCTCTACAGCATTAAATATTTAAACTAACCCAAAAATGTTTACGCTGTGCTTCCAAGTGAACATATTTTATATCACCATTTTAAAAATGATTTTAATCAATAATTATCTAGGATTTTTGAATGTTTTACACTGTTTTACTAAACTTCAAATAATTTTTTATGACCAGATTTTCAGTGCAGTTTATGTTTTTGAGCACGTTGTGGAGTGTTTGTTAAAAAACATGTGAGGTCAGAAACAGAGGCACTCAGAGAAAATTAACACCAGAGCTCAGGAACATGGAGATAAACGAACAACAAGATGGAACAAAATAAACTCAAAGTCCAACATAGTTTGACACAAATACATTTTGCCATCTCTGTGCAGAGCTAAACTTGTTCCTGTGTTTTGTGCTTCTGATCAATTCACCAGAAAAAAAAAAACTTGGGACAAATTATGTTGTTTTTTTTTTAACAACTGCTGGTGACAAACTGCATAAAGGTTTGTGTTTTTTGCTTTTTAATTCTGTTGTTTTGCGCAAACAATACTGCCTGATACATTCAAGAGCTTTTTATCCTTTTATGCGTACGGTAGTGTGCAAAACATGATTAAAAAAAGCAGGGAAAGTAAAAATAAACCCTTCAGAAAGTCTGGAGTACTACTGATCAAAAGCACAATAAAACATTATAAGGAAGTATGGTTGTTAGGCAATTATATGACATAAATGAGGGGAATTTATTAGTATTTTCATGGCAGTTATAGAGGAGAGTTGTTACCACAACACCAATGTTGGTAGTTGTTTCAGAAACTTACTTGCATTCTCCAGGGACAGTACAAGAGCCATGAGTCTGATGGCATCCCTGCCTGCACACGGCTGCAAAACAAACACACAAAGAGAAAAGATAACCTGATGCTTCAGGGACGTAAGCTAGCAACACAAAACAGGAAAAATAAAATACGTGAAGATTTTGGGGTTTTTTTTACATCTTCACTGGTTGTTTAATGAAAGTTGAGATCTATTCAGAGTCAATAGAGAGGCCAATAAATGTTATCACACTGAATTCTCAAAGTCTGAAAACTCCCCTCACTGTAGGTTAACTTGGAGGTAACGGGGGGCCGAGGCTAATCTCTCCAACTTCCTGCTTCTGTGCGGTCCAATCAGCGGCGTGCTGAGGAGGAAGTCAGGGCGAGTGAGACGGGGCGAGGTGGGCAGAGCTGCAGGATGTCCTTCAACTAGCTGCGTGTCCTTCCATAGTTTCCGCTTTGGTTTCCTCCGTTCACTCTTACCGTTCCAAAAAACCCTCCAAGAGGTCACAGATACAGGTCATCCGGCTGATGAGTCACGGCGAATGACATCAAACTCACGACTCAGAGCGAGGCGGCCCACGGTGATATCAGCAGGACCAGCCATCCATAAAGTTATCATATAATTATTCAACATCAGCTTAGGGCTGTGCATTTTGAATATTTGTCTTTTATTGTGATAAATCTCTTGGTTTGGTAACGCTGTATCAAGATTGTTGGTTTTACCATTTTCTCCTCTGTTCAATGAGAGTAATAATAAATATTAATTTAATTTGAAAATTGTATTAGATGCAGTTACTGTGTGCAGTTCAGTGACACACATCACACTTCTTTTTGTGACTGGCGTCACAAAGAAGCGTATTAAAAGTGGTAATGTTTTTCAAGAGCAATATTTGTGATTATGAAGTTGTGATTTCTCTGTCATGCCACAGTTACCAAAAATAAGTAATAAATATTTTTACTTTTATTGTGATCACAATATTACCACAAAATATTTAGGGTAATTCAGTATGTATATACTTGCATATTACATATACTTGCAAAAGTTAATAATAAGTTAACATTTGCAGAATTTCACTTTAAGTTACAGGGCTTCTTAGGTCAACATAAAACAGCAAAACATTTAATTTCTCATGGAAAACATTTACACTTACAAACAAGACAAGCAGAAAGAGACTGTTCACATAATGTGAACCCAACGGCGGTATTACCCTCTTTGCACTCCGGTCCGGTCCAGCCCTCCGTGCAGACCTTGGAGCCACTCGGGTCACAGCCGAAGTGGCCAAAGAAGTCGTCTCTGGCCCGGCAGAACTTGTTGCAGAAAGGCCCGTAGTAGTTGGAGTCGCAGCGGAAGCGAAGCCGATACTCCAGGCTGAGGATCCGTCCGTGGTGGCGGTACGTCTGCCACTGTTCACCCGGGTTCAGCATGGAGGAGAGGAGGACGCGCTCAATCAGCTGACCTGAAGGAGCGCAGAGGAGAACTTTATTCTGTAGTTTGGAGGGAACTGAGAGGTGATCACTGATAAATGAATAAGGAAATGTGGAATATTTTTAATAATATAGAATAGAAATCCTTTGTTCCCAATTCAGGTGCAACAGCAACGTAGTGACATGGAATCGAGGCATGTAGGTTCTCGCAAAGACAAAACTTAAAAAATTATATAAAAAGCAAAACTAAGAACAAACTGTACAATAAAAGGGGGAAATTATAGCATAAAATGCGGTGGAGTTATTAAAAAATAGCATATTTTAATATATAAGAAAGCGCAGCCGAGTGGGAAAAATCCTTACAAACTGTATGTATTTGTGCATTAAAAACAGACTATTTACAATAAATGAAACTGTGTAAACAACAGAGATGTGCAAATAGCAGCAGAAATTTTATTTGAAATGAATAGAGCTATGCAAATACCAACAGGGATGTAAGAGATGTTTGGAGCGTGCAAGTTGATGATGAATTTTGAAAGCAAGAAACGTTTCCCACAGTTTAACATGAAAGTGATATTCCAGAAGCTTAGTGTTGATTTATGAATTAAAAAATGCTCTGATGTTTTCTTGGGATCACTGAACAGCTGGGATGTCCAATTCAAGTTCAAAGCACCCAAACATTTCATCAAAGATAACTGATTTAACATTTAACAGTGTCATCGTCCACAGTGATGTCACAGGTCAGGTCATCGTCCATGATCTGGCCGGTGAGTTCAGGTCATGTGACTTTTAGGGGAAAGTTTCATAATAAAGAAAAAGACTGAACAGTTTGGTCACAATAATTTAAAACATAAAATGTTTGGGGAAGTCAAGGATTATTCTTTCAAAACTAGGAACACCAGTTGTCAACAATGGTGATGGCAGCATTATGCCTTGGCAGCTGCTTGCTCCTACAGGACAATGAACCTGAATCAAAATCAGTTTATGTGAAAAATTTCCAGACACATAGTGCCATTTCATAGCATAATCACATAACTATATTGCTTTCAGTGCTATATATGTCAGTTCTCGGGTTAAGAGACCTCTTTTACTTTTTATAGGTATATGTTTGAGTAAAATTAACATTGTTCTTTTGTTCTATGAACTAATGACAACATGTGTCCAAAATTCAAAGCAAACATTTAGTATATCGAAAATGTGAAATGGTCAAAATAACAAAACAGATCCAGTTCTGTCAGACCTCAAATAATGCAAAAAAAAACAAAAAAACAAAAAAAAAAAAACACACAAGTTAATAGTCATTTAGAAACAACAATATTAATGTTTTAACTCAGGAAGAGTTCAGAAATCAACATTTGGAGGAATAAAATGAGGTTTTCAGTGGGGTTTAGTGCAGTGGACTCTTCATTTATACAGAGTTGTACATACACATGACATAAAATAAAATTTACTTCCTAATTTAATGGCTTAAAATTGGCATTTTAAAAACTCCTGCTTTTTCTGAAACTCCACCTTCGGAATGTCATCATAGAAAGAGAGAGAAATCATTTTGATGCCAGAGAAAATTTAAGGATTTCTGAACCGTGCATGAAAGAATCAAGGCATCACTCCTGCTATGTTTTTGATGAGAAAATAATATAAGATGAATTGATTTTACATACCACCTCCCCTTTAAGTAAAAATAAAAAACAACAATCATCTATTTACTACCTACTATCAGATTTCCTACCAACCATCAGACTCAGGAAGCTTTGACAGTGTGGATATGGGTCGAATAATAAAACTTTTTCAGCATGAGTCCCACTTGACACAGAGGTCGACGATGAAAGGCATGAGAGAACCAGACAAGCCCCTGGGCAACACTAGGGCAACGGCTGCCCCGCAGGAGGGGCTTTCCCAGAGGCGCCATTATTCCCCAACTCCGGCATAATGCTCCCTGACAGGGCGTAAACACACAAGAGAGGTGCAAATATGGTTCTCAATGTATTCTACAAGTGTGTATTTAGGAGCTAAAAGGGAAGATCTGAAGATAGGAAGCAGAGAAGTTAGAGGAAAGTAGAGTGAGTCTTTGTGCATGACTCGTTCTGACAGCCAGAGGCAAAAAGAGCCAGGGATTCAGCACAGCAGCTCTTAGCACACACACACACACGCACACCCACGTTTATGTGGCTATCTTTGTGGGGACTTTCCATTGACTTCCATTCATTTCTACAACCTAAACCTTACCCATATCCTAACCCTAACCATTACATGCCTAACCCTAACCAAAACTCAATTCATACTTTTGTCCGAAACCTAACCTTTGACCCAAAAACAGCATTCCTTCTTGTGAGGACCAGGCTTCGGTCTCCACAAGGAGCAGAGGGTCCCCACAACGTTATATGTGTCAGAAAAATGGCCCCACAAGGCTTAAAAACAAACACACACACACACTGCCTGGTGGAGAGATGAGATCACTGTCGTTTGACACAGAGGAATGAAAACACACACACTGGTTTCACTGTATGCGTGTGTGGGGTTTTAAAAGTAAAAGAGGACAGCGTGGACACTGAGCCAAATGAGCCTGCAGTCAAATATGAGAACCCAACACCACAAACACTCATCAATCAGCCGCAGTGCACCTCCGGTTTTAAGTTATTTTATAAACCGGGCGTGTCAAAGGGTTAATTTGATCATTATTACTTCTCTGCCACGAGAGAAGAAATAACATCATTAGGATCCGACACAGCGGGTTGAAAGTGTGCAATGGGGCAGGATTTTCTTCGTGAGGTGATTAGATCAGGTTGATTAATAACAAACCTGGTTCCTGTAGACAGGGATGTTAAACACAGCAGGTTGAAGAAGCGATAACCTTTAATGGAAGTCAAACTTTACAAAAAAAAAAAATATGATCACAGCATGTCTGCAGGTATTAAAAACCTCCTTGGAGCTTTGTGAATCATTTTGCCCTCAGAAATGTCTTAGAATACCCACAGGAGAGAAAGCACCCGCTTCCGCTCGTTATTCCAGATCACCTGCCGGCAAATCAATACACCCAAGGAAGCAGATAGGATCAGACGGATATTGTTTTGTCCCACTCTTTATTCGATGTATGGGGCCAATTCATGTGAGGGCTTTCTTTTCAGCCTCATTAATATTACCCTCACACCGGCGAGGCAGCCAGCCGAAATGTGTTTGCTGAATACTATAGACAAGCTGATCCAACTTAGAAAACTTCCAATATTGGATTTCAGTTTTTCTCCACAGCTTTGAGCTCGACGTCGATGCTGCTTACATGTAGCAGGACGTCTGCACCAAACAGGCAAAGACAACAAAGACATAATGCTAGCTAAAAAGCTAAGTTGATACAATTGCAGCAAACTTATAAGTTAAAATGACCAGGAAAGGTCTGTGTGACCTTTGCCAATGAATTCTTATTGAGAGTGAATGAATATTTTTGCTTGAAGGATGTTTGTGTTTAACAAATGCCAAGTCGATGCTCTCTAATGCTCATTCGATCAATGCAATCGATCGTCAGGCAATACGACAAGTAGGAAAGCAACAAACTTGAGCAATAAAGATACAGATTTGCTATAAATAAGTGATGTATACCAAAACATCAAAAGGGGCATATTGTTATTTTATCTTAAATTGCAAAGAATTTTTGTAATCCAAAATTTAAGTTGACAATTTGCTTTGTTATTCAGTGACGGGGAAAACTTTTTTTGTCACACTGGTACAACATTTATTGGCGCCCACTAGATTTCCTAAAAAATAATCATAAATGAAGAATTGTGTTTATTCTTGACATTATACTTAGTTCACTTCAATGTTTGTGAACTTTGAATCTTAATTTTCCATTTTTCTTGACACAGATAGCCACTCTTCAAAATGGAAAAGACGACAGAACTTGCAATTTAAATAACCTGCATGTGTGACGATTTCCAGAAATCAAGAAACTGCTGCAAGAAAAGAGCTGCTCCTCTAAACTCATCTAAAGCTACAGCCAGAGTAACTCTTAAAAACCGTTTTAAAAACCTGGATCGATGAAAACGAGGCTAGACGAGGATCTGTGTTTATCTTTTCTCTACAGTGAGCAGGAAGAAAATCTGCACAGCTTAATGTGTGAGAATTGGAGAAAAATTGTCATTATTAAGAAAGCAATACCTGTAAAAAACGCTAGTTATGGACCAACACCATGAAGAATTCCTACAAGTAAATGCAGGGATACGCCAATATGAACATTTGAGCCGCTATCCGACATTGATACTGCTGTTATGGCCGATAACCAATATTTAACAATATTTTATAGATTGACGTTAAAAAAGTGACCACACTGCTTCACCACTGTTTCTCTGCTTCAGTTGAACTTCCCACAATCCTTTGCTGCATCACTCTCACCAAACAAATACCACATGACCAGCCGTCCTCCACTCAAGAAACAAAAGGCAACAAGACGTTAATAAACATCGGTTGTTAATCTCAGCCCAGTTTTATTTATCGGTCAGATACCAATATGTAAAAAAAAAAAAAAGGCTGATACTGATGTTAGTTCTGATATATTGTGCAATTCCCCAGTGACTACATTTGAATTAAATTACAAATATGGCCTCCTGAAACATGTCTAGAAAAGTTAATGATGTAAAAAGTTCTGTTAAACAGTTTGAGGTTAAATCCTGTTCACTCCTCTGCCTTAAATGCTTTGATGAGATATTTGAAAAGATTAAGCCATTATTTGGAGACAAAATATCAGTTGCTTTCTAGAAAAATCTGAAGCATCAGAAACCTCCGTTTTGAGTCAAATAATACCGTAAAGTACTAATAAGACTTGGTTTGATGTCACATCTGTGGCATACATTTCACTGAAGTATGAAGCTTGGACTTAAACAGGACCAAAAAAAAGGTCCTGATTCAAAATAAAAAAAGCTGCGAATAAAAGTTCAAACTTAATTTAAACGTCTGCTACGACCTTCCCTGCTCATTCCACACTAAAGCTACGACTTATCCAACGTAACCTCTGTGAAAGTCAGACAGTCAGAGCTGGGAGAACACCATATTGTTTGCGCGGCGCATTTCAGAAGCTCCAGTCCCGTTTCTGTAATCCTTCCTGATTGGAAGCAGGACCCGATAACTCCGTTCAGACTGCTACCGGATGCCTCCGTTTGGGCTGAGCTGAGCTGCTGGCCTACTCCGCAGCTGTAGCCACAATGTGAGAGGTAGTCAGAGGCTCAGGTGGAAATGGAAGATAATGCAGACAGATGTAAGTTTAGCGCCGGAGGGCCGAGAGGAAGACAGATGCAGGAGAGCTGGTGAGACACAGAGAACAAGTCGGGCACAGTTCCCAGTTTTTCATTATTCCAGTCTCCGCTCAGTCCGGACGGCAGTCGCCCATCTCTCCCAGATGAGGGGGGCGGAAAATGAGAACTGCGGCATGAAAGGAATGGGGAAGATGCAGGAGCATCTGTCTGCTCATCTCTGTGTTTTGCTTTTTATAGCAGGCGGCTCACAGTTCCCGCTGAGGAGCTTTTCCACATCTTGAGGAGAGTTCAGAAAAAGGAGACGAGCAGGAAATTAAAGGGTGAGGGTAGAGTTGTCTGATCACAGACATTAAGACACAAAGGATGTTTTCACATTGTTTCTTCATGTCAAACCGCACAGTCTGGCAAACAAGCACTTGTGCTGTTTGCTCTAAGCTTAAATAAGGAGCTGCAGCTTTCTTGGGCTCGAAGGAGAGAAAGTGATGAAGGTTTTAATGCTGTTTACATAAATTAAGAAACAGTGCAAAATCCTTAAAGATGCTGATTTAAAAAAACACAGAACGCACATTTGGTTGTTAAAGCGTTTTAGGACTGAGAAACTTGAAAACATTCATAAAACGACAAGATTTGGGTACAAACTGTGCCTTTTAATAAGGCCCTTTGGCCTCCTTGTGGATGCGGTTTGACACAAGTGATGCCAAATAGCAACCCTGATGCTAAGCACTCAAAAAGCTAATCAAGCCCACAAAAACCTAATCATGAAGGCATGTAGTTTTGCTGAGGCTTTGGACCACAAGTAATGTTCTAAACAGTACTGGTTTCACTTATATCGCACCAAATTACAATGAATGCCCCTTTGGCCTTTACAAGACAAACAGGCACAGGACGTCCAAATTCAGCTCAGATCAATTGGATTCAACAGAGACCAGTCTCAGTCAGTGACTGCAAACGCATCGATTGGATGATTCCCCTGCATGCTGTCAAATTCAGAAGGTCGTTAAAAACAAGAGCTCATCCTTACCTGGTTCAGTCGTGTCGTTGTCGTGGTCCAGAGCCTCCAAAACCAGAGAAAAAGATTTCTGGAAGACAAATAAAAAAAAGAGACAAGGTGTACTTTAAATGTCAGATTGTCCTCTCTTGTTTTTGCAGTTTTGTTGCTTTTGTACCTGATTTACATTGAAGTCTTAAGCTCCGTTCACACTGCAGATTTTTTTCTACTTTCGGGTTCTGGTCTAGTAAAAGTTTGCGGGTAAAAACTTAATATCATGCCCAAACCCGATGTACAAACAATGCACAAACGGGACTGCACAGCGAAATGAGGCGCGCTAAATTTAGGTTGTCTGCTGATCATCAAAAAGAGCAAGATACTGGGAGGAGGAGGCTATGCAAATGTAACGACTTACCTCCCACAATGCAACTTACCGAACATGAACCAGATTGCTGCATCTGTTTTAGACCAGCGGAGCTTAAAGCAGCAGTTTAGAGCTTTATTTTGATTGATCGTTAAATGTTTTTACTGTTGTTTTGTATCCTAATTTAAATGAGTTGTATTATTATTACTGTTACTGCCATCCCTCAAGCACGCTGACTTTCTACTTCATTTTCTTTTATGGCCGCTCTGTCCAACACTCTCTCTGATGACAGCCAGTGACTCACACAAAATCCTCATTTAAATATGGCAGTCTGTAATCTGTTGAGCAGTCAATCTTTGTAGATTACGTGCCCAATTTCTGCACATATAACTTTTATTTCTTTGCGCAACTTATTTGGAAATCTTTGTAGATCAGGCCTTATATATTTAACGAGGCCACCATCACACTTCGGTGGGAACAAACTACAGACCTGAACTGCAGCCTCCATATTGGTCCAACTGTCTACCAACAAAACATGACAGGAGCAGAAATTACCTTTTTTTTTTTTTTTTTAAATGTAGCTCAACTTTTACAGAAAATTACACACTAGCATCGCCACAGAACGCTTTTAAAGCTTTGCATAGAGTCCCGGTTTGCTAAGTCTCTCAGCTGCTCCCTAACAACATTTCTTCTGACTTGATCCTCCTCACCTTATGAAATCAAATTGGAGTTGGGTGACATTTGCCTTTTTCTCCAATGTGCTATGAACTGATGAAGTTTCAAAACTGTCACTTTTATCAGCTGCACTCAGCTTCGGTGTTCTCAATTTTTTCCAGGTCTTTTCACACATTCCTCAGTCTTTAACATCAAGACAAATATAGCAATCATCAGTTACAAGCCTGAAGACAACTGAGAAGGAAATAGTTAAAAACTTATTCATGTATTTTATGGATTTAAGGTGGGAAGGTTTGCAAGTTCCACATTTCCATTGTGTGCCTGTAACATAACGACAAGCAGCAAACGTTATTTATGAAGCAAATCCTGACCTGAAGCATAAAAATAAGAAAAAAATACCCTTCTCAGTTTAACAGCTTTTTTTTCCAAGTGCTTTCCTTTAATCCCAGTCTTCAATGCAGTGTGCAGGTCAAACTGGATCGATATCAGGTTGTTGCATTTATAGCTCCAGCAGTCCATTTTTTCTCCCTTCTCCGAACATTTCTATTAAACGTAAGCATTTGCAGCGGAGACAAATTCGGCCGACGGGTTTGCCGTCGCTGACGACTTGGGCGTACGCCAGACGTCCTGAAATGATGACATTGAGCTCACTAAGATATCTCACCTCTGAGAGATAAGGGGGCGACTTTTTACACACGACTTCCTCCTCTCGGATGCATTCTTTCATCATATATATCAGCAATGAATAATTCAGACCAACACTTTCCACTACAACTCCGTCTCTCTCCCCATTTCTCGTTTTCTCTTCATCCACCCACCAGTCCCTCCCTCTGTGAATCACACCAGCGCCTGTCATGCAAATAGCTCCGGCATGTGCGTTGTGTTTAAGGTTCGTCTAAAAGGCTACACGGATGTGTAGTCACGTCTTTGTTTAGAAAGCGTACAGCCCACAAGCATTGGGTGGAAGTGGGAGGAAGAAACCACGCAGAAGGAGGTGATAGGTGCAGGAGCTACTGGAGATGTGAAGTGAGGTGCAGATGGGGGAGAAAGAGGAGCGGCCATGAAGATAAAGGGTTGGTATGAAGGTTCAAAATGTTGGAGGGCTGAAAATTATATGGCAAACACTCTGAGTCAGGGCTTTGTTTCAAGTGGAATTTGCTGCAACAGATGAAGAGATGGGAGGAGAAGGTGAGCTGAGGGACAGGGAAGACAGAAGAAGACTATAAAGGATCAGAGAAATACTGCAGTCCCAGAGTGACAATTTGTAGGATTCCTGCAAGCTAATCATAAAGACGGAAAACAAAGAACTTCGCAGGAGATAAAACAAAAGGATTTGAGATACTAGATTAAGGGGAAATACAAAAAAGAAAAAAAAAAACTGCTGAGGTGATCATAAAAATCATGGAAGGAAATAGGAAGAACACCCACACACGGAGAAATCATGGAGATAATGAGCTGTACGGGGCGGCAAAGGGCTCAAAGCCAGTTCATTAAAACTGGCAGAGAGCACAGATACCAGCTGGAGTCATTCTGCTTTGGCTTAAAACTCTGAACCGAAGAAATTCATTATTTACATCCATGCTGTGGGATTAAACGGCTGACTATCAACACACTGATTCTGTTTGGAATAAATTTGATTTGAGCTCAATACAACAGGGGATATAACATTACATTATGAGCCAAAGTCCTGGAGACTCATGTCTTATTAGCTACATGGAGGCAAAGTAAATGCATGCTGTGTGTGTGGTGTGCATCCCAATATTATCATCGCATAGTGGTGGCAGCATCATGCCATGGGGATGTTCGACTCCAGCAGGATGGATTGCGCGCATTTCTTGCACAAGTTGCAAAAGTTTGCCCTCGTATTTATACTCCCTGCCCTTTTTTTTGTCTTCCTCTTGTCATATTCTATTTACAGTTTGTCCAACTGTTTGTGACCTAATATGTGTCATAATTTTGTTCTGCAGTGCATTTCAGATGCTATGTTCAAGGGCAGCAAAGATAATCTGAATCTGAATATTGTTGTCCAGCTGGATAACAAGCCCGAACAGCCAGAGCCACAATGAAGCGCTTCAGACTGGAAAATGTTTCTCTATTATTGTGGTCAAGTCAAAGTCCGGGCCCCAGTCTAATCAAGATAAATCAAAAATGTGTGTTTAAAAACTCTCTCCATCTGATTCGACTGAGTCTAACTGAATTCAATGTTTTTTTATATGGCGTCACATCAAAACAAAAATCGTCTCAAAGCACAAAAACAAGTAAATCCAAATTGATCCTAGTTATCAAACAATGAAGTTAAATTTAGTTAATTACTAAAACTAGTTTAGAAAGTTTACAGAGGAAACCCAGTAGAAGGAACCGTCCTCCTTCATTATGGACGGTTCTTTAAATTGAATCAGCAATTCTTCATGTGTAACAGAAAGGAATATTTTTATTTTGCATCAATAATTGGGGGGAAATTAATATTTTAGAGAAGAACTGGAATCTATGATGCACTGACTGCAGATTTAGACACTCTTTGATAAAAAAAAAAAAAAATCAAGAAAAGGCAGAAATTTATCTGGGTAAATTGTTAAGTGAGGCTGCTGCGGCTGATATGGGAATTTTCTCTTTTTCCGAGTGTTCAGCTCTCCCACATCTCTCTGCTGTTTCTTCTCCCTCTTCTCAAAGTCTGACTCTAATAATATTGCTGCTCTATTATGTAGTTGGACTGATATCTGTCTGACTTGATTCTCCTGCAGCAGCAAATTGTGCAGTTTAGCGTTTTCCACAAGTCTCAATCGAGATTTAAAATGCCTCAAATCCCCCATGATTCTATCCAGACCCAAAAGGCAGAACCAGAACCAGAGGCAGGAAGTGAAGTAGGATTTAGAGATGAAAAGAGTGATTGATATCGGCAGCTAATCATAGTGTCCCCCTTAAACCAGCTATGTTTTTCTGTACTGCTACAGTTCCTCACCTTCCTAAAAATAACAGCTTAAGCCATTTTTTTCCCAAAAGTGAATTTTTTTTTGCCAAAAATAAATTTTAGAAAGAAAGAGGTGGTGATTTTAGGAAGGACTACAGTATTTGTTTCATGTATAAAGAGCTACATGCTAGGTGCTTCTTAGTTTCACAAAGGCAGCTCCTTGTTAGCGCCTCAAGCTTTAGCAGTTGCACCAAATGAGGGGGTAAATATTTTAGCATTACCCCATAGTTACTTGATTGTGCTATAAAAGTGCCTGTAAAACACATAATGCTTCCGCTGTAACAGAAAACAGTTTCTCAAGAATTTTATTCTTATGATGCCATTAGCCAAAGGTAGCACAAGCTAGTGCTAGCAAACATTCCCACTACTGTTAACACACACAGTCTATATTATAAAGTTCAAACGTCCATCCATCTAACACCCTTGTTCCCAGTGGGGTCGGGAGGGTTGCTGGTGCCTCTCCAGCTAACGTTCCAGGCGAGAGGCGGGGTCACCCTGGACAGGTCGCCAGTCTGTCGCAGGGCAACACAGAGACAGACAACCAACACACACACACCTAGGGACAATTTGGAGAGACCAATTAACCTCACAGTCATGTTTTTTGGACTGTGTGAGGAAGCCGGAGAACCCGGAGAGAACCCAGCATGCACAGGGAGAACATGCAAACCCCGTACAGAAAGACCCCGGGCCGGGAATCGAACCCAAGGCAACAGTGCTACCAACTGCGCCACTGTGCAGCCCAAGTTCAAAATGTCATTCAGATAAAAAAAAATTATACAAATAAAAGATCCTAATGGACAATATGTGTTGTAATTATAGGTAAGGAGGGATTGTAATGTGAAATTGACTTTCTTACCTTTCATCGTGTTATTCCCTCATGAAGAACATACCTGCAGTGTTGCTTTGGTTTTTTCAGGCATGTTTGAGAAATCCCTGCCTGCTACTCCCCACTCAGCTGAATCAACAGCAAACCCCAGAGGAACTGTGAGTCTGCCGAGAACATCATGCAAACTACCTCTCAGTCCAAAGAACGGTTATAAACGACATAATGGTAAATGGACTGAACTTATATAGAGCTTTTTCTGACCACTCAAAGCACTTTACACTAGAGTCACATTCACCCATTCACTCACCGATACGCAATTTGGGGTTAAGTGCCTTGCCCAAGGGCACATCAACATGAGGCCGGAGGAAGCTGGAATTGAACCTACAACCTTCCAAATCACAAGACAACTACTCTTCCCACAGAGCCACAGCCGCCCATAATGAGAAGTATTGTTGGGATGAGGCCGTCATGATTTGTGGAGGGGTGAGGGAGACGCCGGGAAGCTCAAGTAGTCATTGTTAAGGTGAGTTTTAATTATGAATCCGACAAACACAGAACACAGGGAGCGCCGACAAAGACGAGACATTTGGCATACATTTGACGAGGACCCGGCCAGAGACAAAGACAACAGGTGGACTTAAATACACAGGGAGGGTAATCACAGAATGAGACACACCTGGGAAGCAATCACAGGGAGAGACAGGACATCACAGAGACACAAAGGGACAGAATCTAACTAAACATACAGAGAAACTCAAATAAAACACAAAGAAAAACCCAAATCCTCACAGAGGCGCTGAAAGAGGAGTTTTAGAAAGCTTCTTATAAAGACAAGGACCCAATTTCAACGCGTTAACTTGTGAAGTCATATTTATTTTATGCCATGTTTGATATTTAGAGAATTTTTATTACAATTTAATATGACATAGTGACTTTATTGTGCTATAAAATGACACTATGTGTCTGGAAAATGCATAATACTGCCTCTTACTGATTTTTTATTTATTTTTTTAGAAAAGCTGCGTAGAATTCTTAGTTGATGTTTTTTTTTTTTTTTTTTGTTTTGCAATTGTTTAGTGTCTAATATTAAGATTAATACATTTCATTAGATTGAGATAATCGGATCAAATAAGAGTTCACTTCTTCCTACTCTTTTACAAACAGAAAAGTAGCGGTAAACAAATAATTTTGTTCTTGGTTACGTTTGCACATGTTTTTCTCTGTTCCACTGACTTCTTGTTAACATTTTTTTTTTAACTGTTTGAAATAAAATACATAAATAAAGTAAAAATAATTAATTTCTGTAAGGTGTTTCCCCACTGTGAAGCACTTTAACCTGCGTTATATAAAGAAAACATAACCATTTTTAATGGATTTTTATGTGTGTATTTTAGACACTTTGTAGGCATATAGACCATGACTCCAAAGCTAAAACTGTTAAAAATGCATCAAACTGGACATTTTAGTGGGCGTCTCTTAGAAACAGTCTGAACTGAAGGGACACTTCCATCTTCTCACCTTTCCACAACCCTCCACACAATAAATTAACTTCTACCTCCCAGTGTGAGCGATAAAAATGCACAACTAAATAAAGAGCTTAAATAAAGCAGCAGAGTGAAGTTAAATGTTCAGTTAGTGGATAAGCTGATGAACAGTCAGGTCGGATCTGATGGTATTCCCAAATACAAAACTCTCCGGCGCCTCGGCCTCACCGCCGGCCCTCTGGTAGACTCCCTAACTTTATCACTTCCTCAATCAAACCTCCTCACTCGGCCTTCCTTCCTCCCTCTGGAGGAGCCTCACCTTCGCTGCCTGCCAACTGTTATTAATGGCAGGTAAAGCCCTGAAGGAAGTCCAGCCTTTTCATCCCTGATGCTCTCTGTTATTTATATTCTCACTTCCTGTAAGAGCGTGCCGCCAGGTGAAGCCGCGATACAGGAAGAGGGTGTGTGTGTGCGTGTGTGTGCGTGTACTCAGCTCTGTTTTGGAGACGGGGCTCCTGTCTGCAGGTCAGAAAGGATCAGAGTAACCATGGTTACCAAATTAAAAATCACAGCAACAACTGTGTCTGAAGAGAGTCGTCTGCAACGCCCTGGCAATTTCTGCGAAAACATGCACACAAACACAGACAATGCCGCGTTTGTGATGTCAGGAGATGCGAGGCAGTTTAAGGCAGACTTGCCTCACAGTCTGAAGAAACAACAACGAAAAACATTACAATAACATCGACTAGAGGACGATCACAGCCAGAGATTAAAACATACATAGTGGACTTTGTTCCAACACAAACAAAATAAAGTGGCTCTTTTTTTTTTTTTTCTGTGTGTGTGGAATGAATGACCTAAGTGGTGACAACAAGGACTTGACCTAATGGAAAGGTTTTTGTGTGTTTTCTACTGTTCTTACGTGTGCTGAAAGGAAAATAACCCCTTTCAAAACAGAGAAAGGAAACATAACAGCGAAGTAAAAGGTTTTCAATCTAAACTTTTGCAGACGACAGCTGGAATTAGCTTTTCAGGAGAGAGATGAAACTCGGCGGGGGTTTTCTGTGGCGCAAAGTGTGGAAGTCGTCATTCTCACAATCACTGTCACGGTCACAACATCTAGTTAAACAGTCAGTGCAGCTACAGGGCCGGTTACCTGTGTCAAGCTACACTGGGGTTTTTTCCAGCTGACGATTGCTTCTCTGCACTGCCGGTCAGCTGGCTGAACGGAGGCACCACAGACAAACTCTGCCGTTTGGAAGAAAAGGCAACAGAGAAGGCGTGGAAACTAAAACCATCACTTTTATGAAGACGATGCTGTTTTACGACTACAGTTAGCAAACAACTTGTATCTGTAAAGTACAACAGAGGCAGAGCAGAACGACATAAACGCAAAAAGCTACGAAATTTTCGTTTATTCTTCAGTATTGTTAGGTCTATTAAAATTAAAATCATAAATAGATGTCGTAGTTTGCGTTGTAACTTTAAAGTTCAAACTCCAGAAGTTCTTCAGTTTTAAATAAAAGCAAAAAGATCGTGTTATAAACATTGATGCTTGATTTTTACGTCGATCCTTTGGTACCCTGTGGTATTTTTGCTGACAGTTATCAAATAACGAGATCCGTGTTGCCAGTTTGAGCTGAAAAAGAAAAAAAGAGGAAAAAACAACCTTGGGCGTGTTGTTGAAATCCGGGCTGCTTTTCACAACATTTAGTGGGTTTTTAGAAAGTGTTCAGAGGAAAAATTCTTTCAAAATAGTTCCAATTGTGTGGCGGAAAAGCACAAAACTTTTAATAAAATGCCATGTTATTGCTTATTTTATGAGCCAATTTATTTATTTTTGAAACGTCTAAGCTGTCTGACGTGACATCATCAATGATTAGCATCCATGTTGCAGGGCAGAAATCCCAGGGCAACATCGTGATTTAAAGTCAAGTCCTTTTCCGTCCCGGTGGCGTCTGGTTCTGCTCGGAACATAATAAAGGACAAACCAAAACGCTGCGATTTGTCACAACTCTATAAATGCAGTCAATGTTGGGTTTTTTTTTTTTTTTAAGAGATGGGCGGGTATTGTGTTGTGTTTGGGCTGGAAACAGTCAGTCAGATCTGGCAACCCTGAATGAGATTCTCATACTGGCTCTTGCCTTGGGGCTATAAACGCTCTCTTTGTGCCAGACTAAGACTGGATGCAGTCTGCAAAGTCTAGAAGGGATTTTTAGGAGAGGATCAAGCATTTCTCTACTGCATGTGCTGAAATGTGAGAGTTGCCCGACTGTTTCAATCATGCTGAACTCTTCAGAGGTGATATGATGGGGGGTTCGATTATCCATGATGCGTGGCTAGCGTCCAATTAAGTGGCTCGGTCATCAGAGGACTCAAAGGAAAAACTGACCTCACGCCAAACTAAGCACGTCCACTTCAGGCTGGCAACTCGTCAAATCGTTTACCGTATCACTTTTGTCATGACAGCTGCTGTGTACATGGCAACGTGCCACCGCTCTGGCTGCGGCCAGAAAGGGTCTCACCAAGCAGCTGACACGAACAACTCACGTCCTGCACGGCAAAAAGTAAAGTTGCCAAACTCTGGTCCCTTGAACACAGAGAGCATAAAGCGCCGGGTTCCCAGTGGAAGGCTGGGAAAACGTTGGGAGACGGAGGAAGGTTCTAAGATCTCAGGCTGAGGATCAAATGCGAAATAAATTTGTGACGTTGACGAAGAGAAACCTCAGAAATTAGCGGTGATGAATGAGGAAGAGGACAGGGAGCAGGGTATGTAACTTCAGACAAACACAGACTCGTTAAACTCAAATTCAGGCTTCAACAGCCTTGGTGTGGTGAGCTCACAGTGACTGGCTAAAAACAGATTTGGGATTTTATATGAACTATGGTTGCCACAACACAAGAAATTCAAACTCGACACCAACAGTAGGAACACTTATACTCAGTGCAATTTGCAAAACTGCAAAAACAAATTGCTTGGGGGGCAAAAGCTCTTCCTAAGAAAGATAAAAACATAAATTATTGCAATATTTTGTTTTCATTTTAATATAGGCAAATATATTAAATTTGAAATAGAAAAACAATGTGAGTGTTGTTACACTGTACAGGAGAACAGACCACACTTCAGATGCCTTAATATTCTTTATTGAGCTGTGTAAATTGGATTTAGTTTATTTGAAAAACTGACTGTTCACAGCGTAAACAAGAATCTAGTCCATGATCAATATTCTGTTTCTGAGCTACATAGAAGTAGCTCAGAAAAGTCCTGAACTGGGAATGTTACAAGTTTTCCAGGTTTTTAAAAGAATAAATGCAACAAAAATGTCCAACCGCATGTCTTAGCTGTTACTCTTATTTGCTGCTTAGTTGCGTTTTCAGTCTCCTGGGTTGCATGGAAAGTACGGCTACAGTTAGATTTGTTTTAGCTTCCGTATTTTACGTGAACAGTGGGACATGGAGCTCTCTCAAACTCCCTCACACACCTGAACTGCTCTGCCTTGAAGCAGGGAGAGACGGGAACCCAAAATCACAAACTGCTGCTCTAATAAGCAAACTACTCTTAAAGCCCCCCAAAAATGGCAAAAAATTCAACGTAAAGAAAATATTAACTGTAGAAATTAACGAAGGTTTCACTCACTGCCATCCACAGATCACAAGAAATCCAAGAAAAGTGATTCAAAAACAATGTAGAGCATAGAGTTCATACACTAAACACTTGAGTTGTTAAAATAAATCAAGCGGAATTAACTTTAGCTCTTTATTTCATTCATAATGTTTGAATTTGCCATTTTCTACACACTAGATTTTCTTGTTGAGCATTTAAAATTTACAACAGCAGATGTTTTGGGTTATCGTGTTCACCAGCTAATGATATGCCTTGCAGACATTTTCAATTAATTATTTGTCAGAGCAGCATGATGAGTCAGAAGTCAGCAGTAAAATATCCATTTGCCTCACTAAACTTTTATCATGCAGATTTTCTGTGTTTTGCGCCATAAAAAAATGCACCTGACACCTGATTTTCACCAGATTACTCTCAAATTTAGTGCAATATCTTAACTTGCACTTAAACTTACACTTTTGCGGTATTGAAGACTGTCGTAAAAACTTTCACCCCGGGAAGGTCTGTGGATCTGGGATGAACAGGTTCTGCTGTGTCAGACTGAGAAATGAAAAATGTGAGCGCAACAGCTGATAAACTGTCCAATGGTGTAAGACATGCTACATGTAGTACCTCTGCAGGCAGACATTTTTGCAGACAGGAAGTGGATTTTTGTTTTCCTCTACCTCCAGAGCATCCAAGGAATGCTCAGGGGCCGCACAGGTGAGCTTTTCCTACAACATTTCAACTTGAGATTTCTACGAGTTCATATGAGCGACTGAACCTCTTGCACAGAAACGCCTCATGCTGAATCACATTCACTCTCTGACTGGTCAAAGTGATCGGAGTTCAGCATATTAGTGTAAAAACCTTTCAAGCTTAAAAATTTGTGTGCTCATCCCTCAGGCTGTTTTCAACCATTTTTTAAAAATGCTTCAACTATGGCCTTTCGCTTATACAACTTTTAAAGTGATATTATGTAGCAAGATCAGATGCCAAAACTGAAACAGAGGATTTTAACTGGTTTACTGGAAGGAGATGAAGATGTGACACAGAGTGTCGTCTTAATGGTTGGTGTTAGCTTCCTCTAGTGCTTTTTCTGTGTTTTGCAGCTCAAAGCTAGCACAGCTAATTTTTTTAGACGTTTAGTGGATTAGCATTAGCTTCTGCTCCTTCTAATATGTTTAGCAGTATAGCAACAGTTGCTAATTTTTTACATGTTTAGTGGATTAGCAATTAGCTTCTGCAAATTTTTAATACGTTTAGCAGTTTTGCAACAGTTGCTAATTTTTAATGTGTTTAGTGCATTAGCATTAGCTTCTGATAATTTTTAATATGTTTAGCAGTTTAGCAACAGTTGCTAATTTTTTTATGTGTTTAGTGCATTAGCATTAGCTTCCACTCATTTTTAATATGCTTAGCAGTTTAGCCAAAGTTGCAAATTTTTTATATTTTTAGTGGATTAGCATTAGCTTCCTCTCATTTTTAATATATTTAGCAGTTTAGTAACAGTTGCTCAGTTTTCTAATGTGTTTAGTGGATTAGCAGCAGCTAAGCTAGGATTCTTGTTTATCGGTATTTACTGAACCTAAGTTGGTCGTTAGCTACGACCACCACTGGCAAGAACTGCTGTTGACTTTAATTCTCTTTAAATGGTTGCCATTTTCAAAATGGCAACCATGGCAGCCATTTTGAAAAATGTCCACCAGAAAAAGTAAAAAATAAGATCAGGGAAATATATGTTTTCTATGGTTCAAAATATGTAAGCTATGATTAGACACCAAAACAGGCAAAAACTTAATTTTCCATGACAACTGTGGTGGCCTTCTTGGAAAAAAATCAAAACATTATCAGTAATGTTTTGATTAATAATAATGCAATTGGTCCAATCATGCAAGAGTTGACACCGAAAGTATTTGTGATAAAATTGTCAAATTTACTATAAAAAAAAGTCTTCCTTGAATGTTTTTAGTGACTAACTTTTTTTTATTTCCAAAAAAAGCAAGCCTCCGCGAACATCAGTGCCAAGTCAGGTTCTCGCTCTTGTATCCACACGTGAAAGATTTTCCTGAAATATTCAATCGTCCGCTGCTCTATATGCAGGTGCAGAGAGAACTAAAAGAGAACAAATACTAAAACAACACGAAAGCAGCAGCATGAGTGTGCATGGTAGCAGCTGGTGCCTTTCCCTCACATTCGCAAACAGACATCAGTTATCGCACTACAAATTCTGTTCTGCGAAGGTTTATGGCTGTTTCTTTCCTCTTTGCATCCCCTCTTTTTTCTCAGCGAGCCCCTCCACTCCCTCCTCCCATATAGGTGCCCTCTCTCACCGTCTGTCCCTCCCTCGCTCCCCCTCAGACATGGGCAGGGTAGGATATCCCGACAAAGCCAGGCTGTACAAACAGAGCTCTACGACAGGAAGAACTCCCATCCCTGAGAGAGGAATTTCCCCTTAGAGCTCACACACACACACACACACACACCCACACACTCACAGCAGCTCAGACCTACACCGTAAACCTTTGTTTTTTCGCCTTCATTTATAATCCGGAATAATTTGAGACAAAACATGTCATTGACCAATTCAGACAGCAAACAGGAATTTGTGGTGTTTTGCTTTATTCGCCCAACAACAGCTTGAACGTATTCATCATCGAGTAAACATGGCTGCCGCTACTTTAGAGTCGATAATGAGCGTTGGCTTTCAGTGTTCCCCCCGTTTCTTTTTTCAATAAAAGCTCAGATTTTAATTGCAACAAAGTGTCGTTTGCTGTTCCTGTTGACTTTTCTGTTTACAGATGTATTAATATGCAAATTTTCAAATGGCAAATTAGGAATGCACAGATCTGAACTGCAAATGGCTGAGGTGAAAAATAAAAGTGTGAACAAGCGAGACTCTGCCAACAAATCTGAGGGGAAAAAAGTGTTATTTGAATGAGAGGATTCTCCTTAAACTGGCACCGTAGTGAGATGTTGCTCTGTTTTTTCCCATTTACTTATGAGTAATATTTCTAAATTAGCATTTTTTTTTTTTACTGCAATCTTGATTCTCTATATTTCTTCAGACATGTTGCTAATTTTGACACGTCACAGGAGGTCAGAAATAATGTGGATTCATTTGTGTTTTCTTTTCAAAATTGCTTCACCGACTGGGATTCAAATCAGAATTTCCCGAAGTCAATTTTTGTCGGCAAACTAATTTAGCAGATTTGTTCAACAAGACCTGCTGCGCTTCTAATTAACTTGAATTAATCAAGCTGCACCACCAATTAAAAAGACTTCTTCTTTTCATTATTATTATATATATATATTTTTTTGTTTAAATAAGCAGCTGACTAAATTGTTTTTCAGGAAAGATTCAGACAGGAAAACCATAGAACACCTTGACCCAGTTAGATTGTTATTTTGTTATCATTACATCTGTTAGAGCAGATCTTGAATCCCAAATGGGACGAACAATTAATTTTTTATTTTACGGTCAATTGTGGCTGCTACTTTTCTTTCTTGACACCTAAATTGTCCCAGGTGAAGACTGATGTGGACTGAATCTCTCATCTACATATGCTTGTACGGCATAACATTATGACCATTTGCCTTTTCCTGCTCACCCATAAATATATTGACTCCACTACACCCACTGAAGGTTGCAAAGTCCTGTGACATCACGAAGCGGAGCAAATGGATTAAAGTTTGCAATTTAGCAAACATAACACAGGTCTGTGTTATGCACACATAACACAGACCTGCTTGTAGGAGAGTGACAGCTAAACAGAAGGTTAATTAGTTTGCTATATTGTGATACTTCAGTGTTGTTGTTATGCTACGTTAAAAAGCTCAAATCAATCACAGAACCTCTCTCCAAATCATGCAAATGGTTGTCATGACTGCAGCTGCAACTGAGCCGGATTAGACGCTCGACACCTTGCCTGCGCTGTAAACTGGTTGTTGAGGTAACCACAGAAACAATGCAATTATTATTCCTGCAGCAGGTTTGCTGCTACACTGTAAAGTGTGTTTGATTAAAGCGCCACCGCGGAAACGCTTTCTGGTTTGTTTTCGGCAAGAATGAGAAAACGTCAGTCAGACTGGTTTCTAGTGAAAAGAGCACAGAGAAGTGAAATGTCGTCTGATTCCTTGAGCTCTTGAGAGCCCCACAGTCTAAGTGGGATTCTGTCAAATATGACTATTGTGCTGCTGAAAGGATTCTGTGGCCAAAACAATGAAGAAAAGCAATCAAAGCGCAAAGGAGCGGGAGACATCACGGTGGCTCAAATGTGAATTTTAAAACCTTCTACGGATATTAACAAGGGTTGTCCATCTCCCTGTCCTCAGGTGAAACACACACACACACAGAACTCGAGACGAGGAATTAGACCCCCAGTGTGCAGCCATCCACCCCGCCCCGCTCCCATGGCCCCGTCTCTGTAATTAGACGTCTCTGTTCTCACACTCCTGACGTCCCCTCTGTTTTTCTTCCATTGTGGATATAATTAGCAGCAGACTTTATCTGCCCTTGTTTGCCATCACTCACTTTCCATCTGTCTAAAATGAAAGTCAGTCATCTGGCTGCTTTTCCTCAAAACTCTCGACCCTCCGGCGGGGGAACCGAAAGCTCTGACTGATCGCTGCAGAGGAACGCAGAACGTCTTCCTGCTAGGAGTCAAAAGTACGAACTCAGTGAAGGAACGAAGGCATTTCTGGGCTCAGCATGAGTCACATAACGAAAAATAGAGAGTCTGTCTCCTTCAAAAGGGTCATTTCATGAAGAAAATTTGTTTCTCTGAACTTGAAAACATCGAATTGATTTTTGTGCAAACTCAAAAACTTACTGTGAAATTTTTTGAGTCTGATAATATTTTTATTTTGTGAGATTTGTATATTTACAGATTAGCATAACTTCACATTTACATCTAGTTTTTTTAAGTAAGTTTTAATGTATATTTCCATATTTTTTATATTGGTTTTTATCTGAGTGTTTTTGTTTTCATTTCTACACTCAACTTTGTCATTGATTATTTTTTTCTATACGGTAATTTATTCAGAATTTATTAGCATTACTATGATTGTTATTCAGTCGTGATGCATTCACTGCACCGCAGACATGTGTGTTCAACAGCCAGTTCCTGCAGCTTTATCACTGTTTTTTTTGTCATTTCTCATCAAGAAACTCTCAGTTATTCAGCGTTTTCAGTACAAATGCGTCTCTTATTCAGATTGTTTTCCCCAGTCAAAACTCATAAAGTCTGGATTCCAATTTTGATAGAACGAGCACAAAAGCAGATCTGGCTCTACAGAAACCAACATCTTAAGCACCAATAAAGTTCATTTTGGTCATAAATTAAAAAAACAAATGCATGCGCTGACAGTGAAGCAGTGGGAATATCTGTCAGAAGAGCTACAGAAAGATTACAAACAATTTACAGCCACACATCTAAAGCCATGAACGTCACTGTTTCTATGTGAAGTTTGCTGTTTTCCCAGCATGCACTGGGTCAGTTTTGCCCTCAGTAACAACTGGACAAAAGCTGCTTATCTTGGACTAACATCCACAATCGTTCTGTCAGTTCTCTTTGCTGTAGTTTGAGCTTTCACACAAAGTACTTCATGCTCAGTCTCTCATGGGGTAATAACACGCTCCGGGGATGATTTAGTGCAATACGTGTCTAAAATTACATTAATGTAGCTCACAGCTAGAGCACTGATCTCCAAAAACAAGAGATACAATAATTGACAAGGGTGGGCTTATAGGCACATCTTTCTGTCTATAAACCCAGACAGTGTTAATATACGTTCATCCTTGTCACGGTCAGGAAACGTGAGCAAGCAATGAAAATCTTCTTTTTAAGTTTTTTTTTTTTTTTCAGTAAATCTGTAACAGCTTTAACAGAAAAAGAAAGAAGAAAACAGGTGAGTGAAAATTAAAAAAAAAATTAGTTAATTTGCAACAAGTAATCAAGTTAAGTTTGTCTGCATAACTGTAACTAAACATCAGTTTATTAAGTTGTCATGATGAACAAACGTGAATATATTAGGTTTGACAAGCTTAATTTGATTACGTTTAACACATTAACTCGTTTTTTAAAAGTTGGAGCTCCATTCTCTTTTTCAGTTCGTTATTTCCTTCTTATTAGCATTATTTATGTTATTTGCTCAGTATTTGCTTTAAAACCTTTAGCTTGTAGTGTGCTTTATTTACCTCGACATCACAGTAATATAATCATAGAATACAAAATCAAATATCCGCGTGGAAATATTTTGTTTTAGCATCTTTTCGGTGCGGGTCCAGATAAACATTACTCCAGAATTCCCAGGTTAATTTGCATGAAATAAATGCAGGACAATGTGCGCTAAGTGCTGTGATTAATCTATTACATGATGGTGATGTCAGCCAAAAGCAAACAGATACATCAATTAATCACCCAGAGATCATAATCGGCCAATTACTGCTTGACTAGATTTGATCGGTGAGCAGGAGGTCAAATCTTGCTGACCTCTGCAGTCTCCAGATCTCAAGAAACTGGCTACTGACGGAATAGTTTATGTTTTATAACAGGGATCAGCCAAGGAGAGCTTAGAGTCTCTTGTTTTCAGAAGATTTTAGTATAAAGTTCTACCAACATATTTTTCTACAATCTTTTACTGCCTTCATGCTCCACTTCAGCCCCACACCTAAACATTTCTGTTGTAATAGTTGCACTTAACAATGAATCAGTTAATCGGCTGATAAATTAAAATGAGGTCACTAATTTCCATTCTGATTATTATTACTTTTGGAAAGGCACTTTTATTTACAGAGGCACCATATTTATTTATGGTTTTGGTTGTAAATCTTATTTTTTTCCTGTCGTGTTCTTTGTGCTTTTTACAAAGTATTCTTTACAAAATTAAAGTTTATTAGCGGGTAAACTTGGATTATTGTGCCATTATCAATACATTACTTGAAAACGGTCACAAAACAACATTATCTTTCATCGCAATAATTTCCGGGGCAATTTATCGTCCAGCAAAATCCGTTAGATCGTGACAGATCTATGTCTCTGCTTGTTTATGAAAACATTTAACTCTAAATAACGGGATTATTTCAGCCAGTTCAGTATTGTCTCTTTACATTACAGATAACTTAGTGAAGAATCTGGTTATATTTGGATCTTTAAATGTTTGGCTAGTGACAAAAGCAGCCACGAAGCACATAAAAACAAACATGTAGGTGCATAATTTCTGTTCGCAGTAAAAAGCAGAAACTTTGCACTTTAAAGGGGAAATTCACTCGGACTTCTCTTTGTCTCTTTTCGCCGCCTCCCTCGCCGTCTGAAAGTCACATTCCTGCGAGGTTAATTGGCCGCGGCCACTTCAAACGCAGTGGAACAACAGAGGCCTCTTGACATGTCGTGCGATGTCAGGCTGTCTCATCCTTATCCTGTCCGCCCATCGGCCCCAGCTCCTCCTCTACCTCCTGCTGATTATGATTCTCTCAGCAGAGTGAGTAAGCCGCCATGACACGCGCACTTCCACCCTAAGCACCTGTGCCCTTTTCTCTGAGATCATCGGCAGGCCTCCTCCTCTGCTCCGTCTCTTCCCTCACTTCCTCTTTGCTCACCGTTTCCCCTCCGTTCCGCCGCTTGCGACAACTTTCACACATTATTCCCAGCTCGACCTCCTCCCTCGCATCCTCCATCATAACCCAGGCTAACGCCAACCTCCCTCACTTCCACAGGAAATCACCCTTTTCCAGCCGATAGACGCTGCACTGCTGAGTGGCAGCACCGTTATTATCTAGGAAATAGTCGGAGGACAACAACGTGTGTGCGCATCCTCACACTGTTGACTAAATTGCATCAGTATGTGTGTAAGCTCTCGCACTTTGTAAGTCAGGTTGGTTTTCATGAGCTCAGTTTGATGAATAACTAGTGTTGATGTTACATTTGGGCTTTTTACTCTCTGCAGGTCCAAAAATCTCCAAGTTCTTCATCTATTATGTCATTAATCTGCACTACAGAAGGATAAGGTTTAAAATCATGCCCATGTTTTCTTTGAGGCAGATCATCTTAATAAAGATATTTTTATAATTTTAACGTTTTAGCTGTTAGAGCAAATTATGATTTCATTTAGACTTTTTTTTCTCATTTTTGAAATGCTACCGGAAATATTTTAGTGGAGATTAAAGACAAAACAAACTGAGTATTTATTTTATACTGTGTGGAATAAGATATAAGTCATCACCGACATTTCTTTAATTTAGGTCTCACAATCTACGATCCATTGTTCCTCAGGTGCGTAAATAATTTGGTTACGAGCCTCAGGTGTTTGTGTTTGTGTCCTCACATCCTTTTTGTTTTATTTTTTTCTCGAATACTCCTTCCAATCTCCTACAGTCCAAGCACATTTTGGGTCAGCTGGCTGAAACAATAAAGTTTCCCAACGGGGCAGAGATCCGTAAAACTCATCAAATGCTCTTAGAATAAAGTAGAAAACAGAGTTTCAACAATCTGACCCTAACTGTAACCACCAGATAAAAGAATATTGATGAGTGGAAATGTGCGATACTTTGTATTTTGTTATCGATTCGATACAAAGTAAGTACAGGGCCCGTATCGTCGATACCGATTCTGATACCGATACTTTTTATTTAAGCTTGATGCATCTTCAAACTTCTGACATTTACTTGTTGTTGTTTTGGATAATTTTGTTGGAAACAAGGACAGAACTTGTGCAAAGTTTATAAATACCTTAATCACATGTGAACATGATTTGTGTGCAGTTTTCCCAAATAAACAAAGTGCAAAAACATATAATTTGAGAGCACATCAAAACAAATTATTTTTTAGGTAGAGCCGAGAAACTGCAATACAAAAATAAAACGAAATTTAAAGCAGGAGTCTGAAACTCAAGTGTTGATTTTACCGCATAGTGTCGATTCGATACTGACGCCAACATGGTGTCAATATTATCGATATTTTGGCTCAATCAGTCTGCCCATATCTATTGATCGGCCTGTTTAGGAACACCGAGGAGACCTGGAGACTCAGGCAACAATGAACTGGAAGATGCTGCAACCTCCTCACAGAGAGGCCAGTTTAGCAGCATCAACATGGGCGGAGAAGCCACTGCTCAGAAACGGGAACCTTGATTGCTCATGTAGACAAGGCAAACGTCTCCTGGACAATCAAAGGACAAACGCTGAGGCAGTTAGCCAAAACGATTTAGAGGAGCTGAGATGTGGCTGTAGAGAATAGTAGTGGCAGCATCATGATGAGGGATGTGCTAGTAAGTTGCACTAAGTTAAGAGAACGACCTCCAGGTTCCTCAACTTCACTTCTGCTCAACAGGTGGATTGCTGCAACTTGGAAACAGATGGTGGACCGTAATCCCAAAGTGGACAAAGCAAACAAACAAGCTGTAATATATAATTTTTTTTTTTTTATCTGTTTTTTTAAATATATATTTGTTAAAACTGTCACTAGGTTGTGACTTTACAGTATTAGACAGATAATCTGTTAAAAGATCAAGCTCCTCCCTGAGCTGCTATTACCTTCTGAAGAAATGAACCGACCAAAAACAGCCAATCAGAGCCAGGAGGAAGGTCATAGCGCCGTCAATCATCCTCGTCTAAGTACTGCTAATCGTGCTAACAGCAGAGAAGCAACTTACAGTTACAGAAAAACTGTTTATCCGCTGTCTTTGGCGGCCATGCTAACTAGCCTTAGCAATCATGACGGCCTCTGCTGACTAGAAGACTATGTGGGGTCGCAGAGAGAGAGTGGCAGGGTGTGAGCAGCGCATACATAAACATGATTGTCAGTTATGCAGTCGCGACATGGTGACAGTTTTAACAAATATGGAAAAAAAAAAACATTTCATTAGAGTTACACATTGCAGCTTTAACCCTGTTGAAAGTTGGGCCTCAGTGTCAGACCTGGAGACCGAACCTCCACCTCTGACCCTGAACCTCACATCCTGCTCCCGTGTTAACATGAGATCCGTGTCCAAACGTGAGCCTCTTCCTGGAACACCAGGCAGCAGTCAAGACCTTACATGGTTTTTTTTATATATTGTCATAAAAAGCAGCCTCAATTGAATCTTTAAAGCTGAGCATCGTCCAAAACGTTCCCCGCTGCAAGAACGCGAGTCCATCAGACCCGAGCCCGAGGCTGCAGGGGTAAAATCAGCAGTGAGTCATTGTCAAACATTTCTTGCTTAAAATGTTTGCGGTCGGTCCTGCTGAGCTTTGGCAACAAAGGGGACCAAAGGGGAGGGGGGAGAAAAAACACAAGTCTGCTGGGACTCGATCCGGCTGATGGTCTCAGGAGGGCAGCGACACACAAAACAAAAACAGTGGTTTAAATCTGCGTGTGGGGGCAAAGAAAGGGAAGGAGAGACGTGACGGGGTGAAAGACGTCAGAAGGACGGGCCCTGAAAGGAAACTATTGTTTGTAATTACAGCTTTGAGTCCATTTATACACCTGCGAGCTGCACACAAACGGAGACACTCGCTAATCTCACAATGATCGTGTAAATCAAACTCCTCTCTATTCTCTCTTTTTTTTTTATAAAGACTCTCGATCCAATTTGCACACAAATGAAATCATTAATGCGCGCCTCCCCAGAGACTTTTACCCTATCTCTAAAAAACACCCACTTCAAATCCTGCTGGAAATTAACCTTATTTTTTGTGTGTGTGGGCGTTTGTGTGTGGGGGTGCGTGCGTGCGTGTGAGTGGATCCGGATGCATTCGGTGCATTTGGGTGTGTCTGTGGGAGGCAAATGAAAAGGATTGTGAGGAGAAAAGTGTGTCTGCAGATGTGTATGTTCAGACAGCGGTATCAGCATACATGCAGGTATGCAAGGCTGCACCGGCGAGTCAATTAGGGGGTGGGGGGACAAAAGAGAGGAAAACACAAGCGACACACAGAGGATGAGTGAAAGAGAAACTCCGGAGGGGAAAGAAAGCTCCGACTATGCTCGTCTACGTTCGTTTCTCTTCAGCGGTTTCTCTCTGCTCGGCTCCCACACAGCAGGAATGTGCAGGTTGCAACAATGGCTGTGTGTCTCCATCACATGCTATGAGAATGAATGAGACCGCCCTCTTCAAAACCCGGAGACTAAAGTGCATTCATTTTATTACTCTAAGCATAATTAAGAAACTCGACTGCGGGTGCTTTCATTTTTGAAATTTCTCACGCTTACGTTTTATTCTGTCCAGTGAAAGTCTTGTCCCGCACGTCCTGAACGGCACCAAGGGTTCGGTTTGTTTAATGCGACAGCAAAGAGATCGAAATGTCCAGCAGATACATTTCCGGTCCGATTTGGATATGAACAACGTTGCAGCTCATAGAGAGGGGGGAGCATAACGGGGGAGAGTTGAAATAAATGTGTTATCAGGACTGTAAGACCGAGACAGAAGCCCACTGATGTTTAATATTCTGCTTCTACAATCCATTCAGAGGCTTTTTTATTGTTTACTTTCATAACCAAATTATATAATGGCCAGATGGCCATTTGTAGAAATGTCCGGCTGGCCAATTGGTAGGCAATAAAGAAAACCTTCTGACACCTGAATTCCCTCCAATACATTTCTCACCCTTGACCTCTACAGGAGGCCACGGCCTGTTACCAACACCGAGTTACACCAGCACACATGGAGCTGCAGATAAAACCCTCCTGCTGCAGTTTGCATCGTGGTGTTTGGGAATTTGTTTGGTTTACAACCAGGGCTGCAGCAACGAATGGATGAAATGAATAAAAATTGATTAATAAGCGTTTTGGCAAAGAATTTCATTATTGATTCATTATGAGGCCATGTCGCAGTCGTTCACCTGGTCAGTGCTAGCTGACTAATTTACGGATCAATCAAAGAAATAAATTATGGACTGGTTAATCAAACATTAAAGTAATCATTAGTTGCAGCCTGATCTACAACCGTAGGGTAAACGCAGCGACCGCAGAGGAGAGGAACGGCTATTACGAGTTCAGAAGTTTGGAGGAGGAAGTAATGATGGATGAGCTGAAGCGTCTCATTTTGTATCCAGAAGCCAAAAAAAAAAAGACATCAGATGGGATATTTGTACTAGGGGCGTATCGATACAATAATCTCACGATACGATACAATATTCTGATCACAATACGATGTTTGGTACACAATATAATTCGATACGTTTCAATGCACTTTTACGAATTTCTGGAAGATTTTAGAGGGACAGAGTGATTTTAGTGACATTTTGTGTTCCATAGGCTTGGATTTAATGAACTGAAAACTGATTAAAAGCACCAACTGCACAGTACCTGATTCTGATTGGACAGAGTCTAACAATCTACAGCAGGACAAAATGAATCAAAGATGCAGTGAGAAAATTACTTCCTGTCATTTAATTCATGTGGATTTGACATAAAACTCAAAGTTTCAACAATGATCCAAGAGCCGAGTGGGGAGATTATCAGCCTCTGTAGACTCTCGATATGCGAATGGTTGCACTTATGTTTTTCTTTTGGACATACTGTGGCTGCATTTTGGAGTAAAAAAAGTCTTTTGGACTAAAGGGAAAAGGCTTCTCTACCTTGGCTCCCGGAGTTAGTGGCTGTAAGCTGTTTACTACTAGCTGCTGTGGGAGTGGCTCCGCATCACCCCGGAGTGATCGACTCCTTGCAGCTGCGCAGCCATTCCTGAGTAGCTGCCTCTCAGACTGTCAGGATCTCATCATACTGTCAGTCTCTAAAAACAAATTACGAAGTGGATGCCACCAGTCGCTCCGATATCCAAACTTTGCATTAATTTCGCGATCTCACTGCTTTTGCCGCAACTCCGTTTGCGCCGCTACTCTGTTCCGCTTCTCCTTCACGGTTACTTGCGCAACTTTACTTCGTTTCCTAGCAACAAAACACAGTCCATCGTTATTTATTGAAGATTTGAGATTTCTAATAACAAAAGAATCTAATGTTTCGTTTTTTTACGTTTGGAAGCTCATTCCCTTTCACATAACCGGAAAAGCCGGTTTTTGACATTTCTCTGACATCTGGGAAAAAATGGTTTACTTATTTTAGCATAACTCCAGTTTTACTTGGCTTATTAACACAATTAAAAAACTGGTATGTAATTTATAATGTGCTCTTTAAGCACAAGTTGAAAGTGAAACTGGGGGAGGCGGAGTCCTGCTGCTACGCCGCCACAAACCAGACATGTTGGTATCAGCCTATGGACCCCTATGGTTTAACGTATGATACTCGAGGATGAAAAATCCGATAAATATCGTAGAATTTACATAATTATACAGCCGTAGTTCGTACGTTTAAGAAACTCTGTTCTAGAGGTTGAGAATTTCGGGCCGTTGTCAGCATAAACGAACGAAGTTCAGACCAAACTCACAATAGTTTCGCATGAAGAGGAAGGCGAAAAGTTGCCAGGGGCGTTGTGACAAACGGGGTTGGACGGCATTAGGCTTACAACAGAGTGGCACAATTTTCGTCACGCAACTGCGACAATGAGAACCGATTTCGACAGTCCAGAGTGATGGATAGCTGCCAGTTCCCCACTTGCTGCTGCACACTCCCACTCAGCTGGCTTAAAGCTATTGCTTTGACTCCCTCGCATTTACAGGAAATACAAATTTGGCTGTTTTAAAAGTGTGTTTCAAACCTGTTGCTGGTAAAGCTTGGAGCAGCAGGCTGCGGGCTAGCTAAGGAGTCAGTACTGCCTGTCCTGTTGTTAATCGATTAAGAACAGAAGTATTTGAAAGCTGGTCCTATATTTAATACTTGCTTATTTCTACGTCTCAACATCACCGTCAGTATGAATAATTGTTAAATATAGACGTAAGTTCAATAATTACTACGATAAATTACTGCGAAATGAGACTACACCTTATAATGAAACAACATGAAGTCGATGAGAACGAAACGGGACAAGATGTTAGCAATATTTTCATAGGAGGTAAAAGTTCAATGTTTGGTGTTCACAAATAAAGTGAAAGGTTTCATAAGTATTTTCAGTTCTTAGCGAGAGACGCAGTCCAGACCCAACGGAGAAATAAACCAGATACAAACCATAAACTGTGTTCTCTCAGTATTTACCAATCAGTCGTATCTTCACAGTTTCTGTTTTTCTTTCCTCCATAAAAAAGAACTTAAAGTGCTCTTTTTATTTCATTTCCAGCTCATCTGAAGTTTGGACGTCCAGAGGTTGACAGAGGCTAAGGTAAAGAAGCAACGCTTCCCCAAGAGGAAAACTGGACAAAGTGTAGACATTTTGTCCTCATTTTCATCATTTTGCTCAGACACTGTTACCACTAATCCTCAAATCTGGGCAGAAAATGTTAAAAATTAGAAGAAATGTTCTTCTGTTGTATTTTGGGTGGCACAACAGGTATCTAGACTCTTTTTTTTTTTTTTTTTTGCACAACTTGTTGCCTTGATGCAGATGTTTTCAAACTGAGAAGAAAAATGGTGTAGCTGAGGCTTAAAACAGCCTCCAAACATTTAGCTAGTAGAGCTAAATAAAGCCCATTTCTTCCTCAAAGAAAACAGCTCCAAGTCTGATTTAAACCTCTCTGCTGTCTGCAAAGGCGTTAATAACTTTAATTACTGTAATATCCATAAGGCTGGTGTGACAGATGAATATTTTTGGGCCGTATGTGAGCACTTAAATGTAATTACTTCCTGTTAAAAGCTCCATGACGGAGGGGACGGTTTCTGCCTTTAATGCTTGACCTTCTTCCCATGTTTTCAGCACACACACACATATATGTGACACTTATAATTATCGCAAAAAATTGATTATGCTGTATAACAGCTTCTGACAGTAAATCATATTTCTCAAACACCAGGTGTTTCAGATTAATATCAAAGATACAAACTAGATTATTTGATCCAAAAACTTAACATTTTTTTTCCTTTATGTTTGAGATACTTAAGGACATGGTGAGAAAAACGTGGAAATGTAAACATGACCGCTGTTCTTAGCCTGGATTCCTTTTCCTAACAGCATAAAGTTGAACTTCATTAATAATTTTATGAGGTTGAACGATAACATTCAAACACTCGGGGAAGCTTTCTGTTCTCTCACGCTTCCATTTAAAACAGATCCAGTGACTCGGGTGGTTTACTGCAACGCATTTGCATGATGGAAGCAGTTTGCATGTCGCTGTAAGAAGAAAGAGATTGCACGTACAGCACACGGCCCATTTTCTCATCTCGTGCCCTTTTTTCAGAAGCAAAATCATCCCATTTGAGTTATTGTTATGTGCTAAAGCTGGCAGATATTTCCTTGAGTTTGGTTTTACATTACAGCTCCTTGGATTTGGTTCTTTGCTGCAATGTTTGCTTTGTATCAACACGAGCGTCTTCACGATGACAATGAATAAAGGAGAAGCAGCCAGGGTCCAAAGAACGGGTTTGAAAGGCATTAAGAACACCTGAAGAATTAACAATCAAGCTCTACGTTATCTATAAACGATCAGTATTTAATAACCGTTCACCATTTCCTCGTTCACAGCTTGCACTGCTCTAACATCGTTTATGTAAATGATTTTTGTTGACTCAATGAAGCTACTATAAATATATATTTATCACTTGTTTCTGCAGGTATCCATGTCCGACACTCACAGCTACTCTTCAATAAACTCTCATTTTGTCCCTGTTATTGTCATACCTAGCAAGCAGTATCCTGTAGCGCTAAGCTAACTTTAGGCTGTTTCCTCCCTGTTTCCATATGACTCGTTGATAATTCCACATCTAACATATTTCAGTTCAGTTGCACTGAATTTTGTGGAGAAAAAAAGGGCTCAGGTAAGAACATCTAGAAAACAACACGTCATTCTCTGATCTAAACAAATTCAAGTCTTTACAAAGAAATTTCTGACTTGTAAAACCAGTCCTGATCAGAAACTGTCCTGAAGCTCCATGTTTGCAGCAGGACAATGATAGAAAGCAGCCCAGCAAGTTTCCCTTTTTTTGGAGTGGCCTAGACAAAGTCTGGGCTTAACTTGAGGTGAGAAACAACCTCAAACTGGCTTTTCCTCTTGATCAACAGAACCATAATTTAAAATATATATGTATATATATATTTATCTCTTCTTGGGTTATCTTTGTCTTATATTTAAAACTTTTGGATTATCTGAAACATTTGTGACAAAAAAAAAAAAGAAAAAAATCAGAAAAGATGTAAATACTTTTTTACTTCAAAGTATGTGCAATTGACCATAATAATTTTGCTGAAGTATCTAAGAGAGATTCCTTTATTCTTCAGTGACTTTAGTTAGTATAAGGGACAAAATAAAAAAGATCGAAAGCACTTTAAAATCTTACAGGAAAGCAAGATAATCAGACTGTTTCATAACTCTAAACCCTAAATATTCCAGCAGCAGACAGTGAGATAAATAAAGCGTATTCCTCATAAAGGTAAAAACAAGCGATGTCCTCTGCCAGCCTGCCTCCTTCCACTCACCGTTTATTTGTTTCTGCTCGACAGAAGCTAATTAAGCGCCTTCATGTCAGCTTGCTTTGTTCCTCTCATTGTTTAAAGCAGAGCTAATACCTACAGAGACAGAGCTTCAAGAAATGGCTTATGTTATGAAGTCTTTGAACTTGTCTAATCTCAGCTGAAAAAAAGAAAAAAAAAACCCAGTCTTGCTGATTGTCTGTTCCTCTGGGGGTCGAGAACAAGTCGCGCTCCTCAGGTCACAGATTTTCCAGGTGGCGACAGAAAAAAAACTAGATTATTTTTTTTTTTACGTCCAAAACCAGGCAAAAAAAATTAAAAAATTAAAGTGTAGGATTTAGATTTAGAGGAAAAACTCTAAATCCAAAGAGCAGCTTAAAGGGGATGACACCTGGCTTTGATCGCGTCAGGCACAAAACAAATACAGCAAAACGAATTACAATCGTGCCCACATTCATAAGCAAATGCACATATTTCCCTGGAGAGATTAGAGGAGGGAGGGCAGGAGGACAGAGAGAGCTCACCTTACCTCATAATGACTCGGCTCACCTGTTGATCCCCTCACCTGGGGCAGGGGGATCACCCCCGCCCCTCTCCTCAGCCTCATAGAGATGGCCGGATAAAGCCATCCTTTCAGCTGAGGCTGCCACAGAGCGCCCCGATCCGGCCCGCCCCGCGGCGCGGCCCTGAAACCGATACAGGTAGGCTTTCTCACGGAGAAACTTTCTCACACTAGCACCTGCCAATCACACACCTCCCCGGAGAGCGGGACGAGGAGGATGGTGCTCGGCGCTCACGCGGCGCGCATCCAGCACACCCAGATGTAAACGGTACACAGATAAGGGAAGATAATTGGCTCTGGACAGCGAGTCTCACAGGTAAACGGGCCGATACCAATCACAGGGAGGAAACCTTAGCCGGTCCTGTGTGGCGTTCATGTGTGCAGGTGTATTAAAGGGACAGGGAGCTTTATCCTCATCAGGTAAATCAAACAGTTTTTAGTACGGAGACTCCGAGACGCTGGAGGAGTGAAGGAAACATGTTTCCCCACATCACACATATTTTTACAACATGCTATGATTGGAGCTGAAACTCTGGATGGCGTCAAGATAAAACCCAACTCGCCATGTAGGGTCCAAACTAAGAAACAACCACAAGGTGAAGAGAGGAGAGGAGGAGGAAGAGGAGGAGGAGGAGGAATCCTTTTAGCCAAAAACTAAAATAAAATCTCTAAAGTCCCGCAGAAAATTATGGATCTGCCAAGTCATTTTAGAGGGATTCTCTTGAGCTTTAAACGAGCATTAGCTGCTAATGGAGTCTGAAAAGGAAGCAGCCTCTGTGTCTTTAATTCACCCAAGCTGTGCTTGTTGGGGTTTTTTTTTATGTTAATAATGAAAACATGGGGTGGGGGGGGGGGAGGAAAAAAGAAAAGGAAAAAAGAAAAAGCTGGCTGGAGAAGGGAATGAAAGAGTCGAGCTCAATAATCAATAAACCTGTTGGCCACTCTGGTGTTCTGTTTGTGATTAAATTACTCTTTCATTCAAGGATGTTGAGTCTAGCAGCCGAGTTCAAAAAGCTCCCGAAAAGAGGAGAAGTGAAAACATTTGGATGGATGAATGGATGGATGAATGGATGGATGGATGGATGGATGGATGGATGGATGGATGGATGGATGGATGGATGGATGGATGGATGGATGGATGGA
>CAEGAE010071306.1:0-33637 GCA_903067095.1 Girardinus metallicus | reverse complement strand
TTGGGGTTAAGTGCCTTGCCCAAGGGCACATCGACATGGGGCAGGAGGAAGCTGGAATTGAACCTACAACCTTCCGATCACAAGACAACTACTCTTCCCACAGAGCCACAGTCGCCATGCAACACATGCAACATGATTAAATACGTTACTGTGAAAATAAAATAATTTTCTGTTTTGGCTTTGTGTCGCTCTTAAATGTCAACAGATCAGACAAAAATAATCTCAGTATAACAGAGAGTTACCATTTTTAAATGGTAACTTCAAAATTTAAGGTAAAACAAAAACAAATCATCCTGCTCATATGTGAAAATATTAATATGGTCTTTGTTAACTCAGTAATGAACTTTGATTACCTACTGTGGTTCATTTTTATTAGCCATCCTCAGACCTGCAATCTTTTATCAAACCACAAATTCTGCTCACTGGCTTAAATGTGTGGAATCTGGATTGGAAACAAAAATGTCGTTTATACTTTCCAAAGTAGTAGATTAGAAAGCTCCCTGTTTTATGTAGAGGATATACTTTCACAAAGTCAAAAAGTAACCTCCTTCTCGAGGGGGTTCTTGAAATTGGATATACATAAACTGCTGCATATTTTGTTTATTTCATTATTTGGAAAATAAAAAACAGTCAGAAAATTGACACATTTCAAAATAGCCAGTAAACCCTGGCAAATGCCACAAAAAACTCTCACGTAATGCAGTGCACAGCTGCCAAAACAAAGGCTGGTGCAATAAGTGTTCCTCCACAAGTGGGATAAAAAGACTCCAATGAAACCTAAAGCGTTAAATAAAATCAATTATGCTAATATTTGTAGCACATTTCTATTACAGATGATAACAGCTGTGGTACAATCCATGTCTAAACACAGTGTGCCCAAACAGAATGGATTAAAGATTAAGTACTAAAATCATATTAATGAGTAGAAAAAGAAAAAATTCATTCTTGCACATTACTTTTGTGTATGTCATGATTTTTTTCCCCCCTCTTCACTCATTCACCTGCCACGGTCAGCTGTACAGACGAGCCTTTTCCCCATTTACTACTCGACTGGTGTTGGGCCAGTAGCTGGGCACGCCACACTGAAGCAGTGAGAGGCAAATTAAGGCAATGTTTAAAATGGTACCCTAGCTGAAGGTTAAATCCCATTTTGACCCAATTCAAGACTAATAGCTAGCTTCACACAGATTTTTGGAATCAGAATGATCACATTTAACTTTGAAATTACCAGATGTGACAACCAGCAGGAAAACAAGTCACAGTTCAATCTCTGTCTTTTTCCTTCAAAGAAAAGTGACTTATCAGGCAGCACTGTTCATGGGAATGAGTCCAGACAAGACCAGACAAACCCACCTGGGGAGTTTTCCTTCTATTCTGCAGGTGGCTGGACTAATGTTTACCATTAAACTGCATACACTATAAGCAGCTTGTCACTTATGTTTTCAAAGCTTAGATATTTGGGGTTTTCCTTAATCTTACACTACTATGTGGTTTTAGTGACTGACCATTTAGATGTTTGCAAGACCCTGTAATAAAAATATGAAGCAAGTATAAGTTTAATGTTTAAATTGTCCTCCATGTATACAAATTGCGATATTTTATAAAACATTTTATTTTCACTCTTATTGAGTGAAGAGTGCCAAATGACAATAAATAACTTATGAATAATTATTCTAATTAATCTTGACCTTTGACCGCTGGAGATTGGCACCAGCACCCCTGGCGACCTCAATATGGGGATAAGTGAGTTAGAAAATGGATAGACTGACAATCTCTGAGTTAAAAGTACGAAGGAACCGAAGTGTGTAAATCAGTTTTACATCCACCCAGAAGAGGGCGCAACAAACAGCTTACCCCCTTTCGTCACTCCAAAGAAACAGAAGAAGTTATTGTTTAAAGATGGCGCTACACGGTGCCTTACTCGTGAGGCTACGAGAGCTTTGCAAAGTGGCCAAATGTGCTCATACAGGTGGAAAAACCGCATTTAACTGGAGCGGAGAAATGCGGTGGTATGGGACAAAAGCGCAGAAATTTCACGAGCAGAGCGCGTCATGTTTCAACAGTAAACGAGGTGAGTAAAAAAAAATGCCGGTTAGCTGATAGCTGACTGTCGCAGCAGCATATAACCTCAAGGACATCCAGCATAAAAAAAAATGTGATAAAAATTATTCCGCTTCCAGTTTTCAGATCATATTTGAACGAGTGTTGGTTTGGTTAGAGTGCCGAAAAACAGCGTTAACATTTCTCTGCGTCTGGTCGTTGTTTTTAATTCTTAGGCAGTGGTACTCCAGATCTTCTGAAGGAGTTTCCAGATCCCAAAAGCCTCCTCAACAACACCATTTCCCGGTCATTAAGAGTGAATGATCTGTCCCAGCTCATCCAGTACACCTGTACAGAACATGCTGGTGTCAAGGTCAGCTGAAATCCTTTCGACTTCAACCATCATATGACTCCTGGCATGTAGAGGTTTTGTGTTTGAGACAATTGTATTTTGTAACCATGCTCCTGCAGAAGGCCACTGTCACGCTGCTGTGGCCCAACAAGATTAAAGAAGAGGGTTATGCTTCCAAGAAAATTGATGCAGAGCGATTTGCGGCGGCTGCAGCCTGCCTCAGACTCAGGGTAAGCTGCTGAAAATCAAAAAAAACAAAACAAAAGGAGCTGCACAGTGACTTGCCAAAGCATTCGTCCCACTAGATTGTTCATATCTTCTCACTCCAAACCTCAGTGTATATTATTGGGTTTTAGTGTGATTGATCAACACAACGTGAAACAAACTTATGAAGTGGAAGTAAAGTAATACAAAGTTATTATATATTCTTAATCCAAAAATCTGAAACATGTGGTTTGCGCATGTTTTCAGATCCTCTGAGTCTGTATAATTTTTGCTGCACTTAGATCTGCAAATTTTTTTTCTTTCCTTTTTTAGGGGTGGAGGAGTGGGCTGTAAAACACACTTAACAGCTGTATTTATACTAAGATTAAAATATACATAGGCAAACTAAATTTTAATTGGGCGTATGCTGAATAAAATTAGTTGCTGAATAAAAATGGTGCCTGTGTTTTTGTTTTTTACCAAAGGAATTGGGTGTAATTGGTCCTAACAATCAGCTCCCAAAGAGGAGAGCTGGCCGGGTGAGAGGAGGGCTACATTCCCATCTTTATGATCCTGAAGAGTACCGTCTGACAAACGTTCCCACCTCCAGAACTGATGAATTGTTCCCTCCTGTGGAAGATGTCTCCAATGTCTCTGAAGCTCTTTCTCTGTTTCCACAACCTAAATCTATTCTGACCAGAGTGATCCAGGTGGCCACTTCTTCCAGCAGAGTCAGGGTTGGTCGAAGTTTTTTACATTTCTACATTCAGAGCTTATCATTTCTATCCTCTTCATATCCGAATGTTTTTTTCCTACAGGAATTAATACATTTCAGAACAGCAGGTGGAAAAGAAAAAATGTGCGAGCTGACTGTACTTTGGCCGGAGAAGATGATGTTCAGAGCGACGGCGGGTAGCCGAGTGATGGCAGAGAAAAAGGCTGCAGCACTTGCCTGCATGAAGCTGAAGGTGGGAGGAGATCTGGTGAACTGATGTCCATTTAGCTGCAACTCATAATTATGTTAAAATATTTCTCATGCTTTTGGTGCAGGAGCTTGGTCTTCTAGATAAAGACAATAATCCACTTACTCATGCAAAGTATCATCGGGAAAAAGTAAAGGAGGCTGGAGAGAGAGAGAGGCGTCCATTCCCACTAGAGATTCCAGAATATTTGGAGCAACGCATGAGGGACTACCTAACACAGGTCAGTTCCTTTTCCACTTGTCTTGCTTATTTAGATTCATGCATTAAGAAGGCCAAATGTGTGGGCAGTAGCCATGCTAAACTAGCCTAAACATTCACAACAGGGTGTGGTGTGGGGAACTAGTTGTAGCCTAGAAGAGAGGAAGAGAGGGACATGAGCAGCGTGAGCATGATTGACATCACTAAGACTCTCCTTCTCTCTGATTGGTTATTCCTGACCTGAGTGGCGTATTTCTGCAGATGGAAGTAGGACCCCAGGGAGAAAGCAGGAGACCGTGTCTTCTTCTTTTTTTTTTTTTTTTCCCCCTCCACAGATCATCTGTCTCATATTATACTTTCAGGACATAATATGGAAATACAACCTATTGGTTATGAAAGCTGCATGCTATGGCTCTAATCATTAATGCTGAGTCATCTTCTTCACAGTACCCGGTTGCAACAGAAGTACAGAAACTATGGGAGGACGAAGAGGCAAGAGGACAACAGACAGTGAACGAGGAGGAAGAGGATGAAGAAGACTATGTTGTGGATACCATCACCGGCAGGCCATACAGGCCGATCTCCAAACATCAGGCTCAGTGCCTCAGTCGCCACCTACAGGAGGCATGGGAAAGGGCAAACCCTGGACTCGGCGTGGAGCTGCCTGTCGACGCTCACCGACAGCGCGTGGTCTCAGCCGTGCGCTCCTCCAGAGTGGTTGTGATCGCCGGCGAGACGGGATGCGGCAAGACGACGCGGATCCCACGCTTCCTGCTGGAGGAACAAGTGAGAGACGGGGAGGGCGCAGACTGCAACGTCCTCGTCACACAGCCTCGTCGGATCAGTGCCGTGTCTGTAGCTCATCGAGTCGCTCACGAGATGGGGCCACATCTGAAACACCATGTCGGATATCAGGTAATGGTTCATTTTTAAGTGTTTTTTTTTTTTCTTGCTTAATAAATTTGTGTTTTTTAAAAATTGTTACAGAAAATTATGTAATTTGGGACTGAGTAACACTTAAAGTACTCACAATAATTTCAGAAACATGTCATACCTCTTTATGGTTATCGTTCCCCTTCACAATTATGTAGTTTGTTTTGTAATGTCATACAAACCAAATGTTAGTTGTAACATCATACAAAGTGAACACAGTTCATAGAATATAAAGGGAAAGGAAACTAGTGTAATATCCAACGCTGGCACAATAAGTCCTCTTTGTGTAGGTGAGACTTGAGAGCCGCCCTCCTGAGAACAGCGGGGGGTCCATGCTCTTCCTCACTGTGGGCGTCCTACTGAAGAAGCTGCAGTCCAACCCAACCCTGAAAGGAATCAGTCATGTCGTTGTGGACGAGGTCCATGAGCGAGATGTTAACACAGACCTGCTGCTGGCATTGCTGCGCTCGAGCTTGGATGAGAACCCCGACTTGCGAGTTGTTCTCATGAGTGCCACCGGGGACAACCAAAGGCTGGCAGAGTACTTCGGAGGCTGCCCTATCGTAAAGGTCCCGGGATTCATGCACCCTGTGAAGGACAGGTACCTGGAGGATGTGATGCAGGAGATGGGACGCTCGGCTAAGTTCCAAAACACTATGGAATTAAGCAAGGTGAAATTTTGTAGATCTGTTAGCTTTACATTTAGATTAAATTTTTTTTTATTGCTTTAGTACGTGACCAGTAGTTTTATTTCCTTTTTTATTTTCTTTTTCTTTAAAAATGTTAATCTGATTTCGTTTGAGGAGAGGTCGGACGAGGCCGCACCAGATCTGGACTTAGTAGCTGACGTAATTGAGCACATTGACAGATATGGAGAGCCAGGTAACTAATGCATACTCAGATGCAATAATTCTGTTTTGTGTTTTGTATCTTTGCTTCACAGGCATATCTTTACGTTATTTCCCTTCCTTCTTCAGGTGCAGTGCTGTGTTTCCTCCCTGGGTGGCAGGACATCAAGATAGTTCAACAAAAACTGGAGGAGAAACCACACTTTTCACCAGGCTCACAAATGATTGTGCCGTGTAAGACTGAACACATTGATAGACACATTTTGGTTTTGAGGGGTTATTGGTAACTTTAAGATAGCTTTTCTGATTTATTTTTCTTTATTTTTTTTGTAGTGCACTCAAGCTTATCAGTAGCTGACCAGCAGATGGTGTTCCAGCATCCCCAAGCTGGACAGAGGAAGATTGTACTCACCACCAACATAGCGGAGACCTCCATTACAATAGATGATATAGTTCATGTGGTGGATACAGGAACTCAGAAGGAACAGAATTATGACCAGCGGACAAAGGTTTTTTTTTTTTGTTTTTTTTTATATATGCATTTAACTTCTGTTTCATGTTGAAATCTGAGATCAAAACAGTTTTTCTTGATAAAACTAAACAATTTTTTTTCTGCAGGTTTCTTGTCTGGACACAGTTTGGATATCTCGCTCTAACGTCACACAAAGAAAAGGGAGAGCGGGACGTTGTCAGCCTGGGCAGGCGTACCACCTGTTCCCAAGGAAACAGCTGGAAACCATGACGCTCTTTCCTGTTCCTGAAATCCTGCGCACACCACTGGAGAGTTTAGTATTGCAAGCTAAAATCCACAGTCCAAAGTGCAAGGTACTTTAGATGTTTCTTTGCTACCTTTTTTTTTTTTTTTTTTTTTTTTGTGATGACCACTTAAAAAAATAAATAAATTGTGTTTATGAACAGGCTGTTGACTTCCTGTCCCAAGTATTGGACAGTCCAGAGCCACAAGCTGTGAGAGATGCTGTCCAAAACCTCCAAGATATCGGTGAGGGACTCGGATCCACCTAAACATCTGCTGTGACATTGACTTTCAAATTCATGTCTGAACTGATTAACACGTCTGATTTGTGGCAGGGGTCCTGGACAAGACGGAAACCCTGACTCCCTTAGGAGAGCGTGTTGCCTGCATGTCATGTGACCCACGGCTGGGCAAAGTTCTCGTCCTGAGTGCCATGTTCAGGTGTGTTCTGCCCCTGTTGTCTGTCGCTGCCTGTCTCACCAGAGATCCATTCCATAACAGCCTGCAGAACAGAAAGCTTGTGAATAAGGTGAGTAGACCGCAGGTCTGTTTGTTGTTTTTTTTTGTTTTTGTTTTTTTAATAAATGTATTATTTTATTTTTGTTGGAAAAGTTTAAAATGTTTTACTTTAATGTAAAAATAGTAACAAAGGTAATTATAAATTGTGACATGCATCACTGAATCTCAGTTGATATTGTTTAGATGCTCAGTTTACCATGCTTACAAAATGCAAAATGTTTTATAATATTTAAACCCCTTTAGTTACAGTTTTGAAGAAACCCATCATAATAAGTCTGTTAAGCATAACTGTATTGGGGACTGCACTTGGATCTAATAATGCAAATATTGATGATTTGTAAACATACCTAAGGTCAATAGGTCAAGGGGTTTATTTGAGCCCCTGTGTGTATTTTTCAAGTCTGTTAATAATCAGAAAATATGTTCAGCAAAAACCAGAGCATTTTGGGAAAATGATCAAAGCCATGATTTTAATTCTGACTTGACTAATTGCTTTTTGTTTGTCTAGGCCAAAGAGGAGCTGAGCGGCTCCAGCTATAGCGACTATCTGGTGTTCAGTCGAGCGATTCTGGGCTGGAGGAAAGTCCAGTATGAGGGGGACAGAAAGGACAGAGATGACTATTTGGACAAATACACTCTGTCTAAAGGCAGTCTCCGATTTATCAATGGTTTGTCTGAGCCACTCTCATTCAGATTAGTCTTTTCCAGAATTTTGGAATAAAGTTTCACTCCTGCTCTTGTTTCATCCCATGGCAGGTCTCATCTCCCAGTTCAGTGACAACCTGCAGGAAGCAGAGCTGGTTTCCCGTGCCAGTGAGTGCCAGCGGCAGAAGTCTATCTACAATGAGCACAGCAACCAGGACGAGCTGCTGAAGGCCGTACTGCTGGCTGGATTGTATCCCAACCTTATTCAGGTATACGACTCTGCATACTGGCTTTTGATAGTGCTTCTATGCAGCTGCTATAAGATAAATAATCTTGCAATTGGAAAAATTTTGGATTTGATTCCAGCTCTATTATGTCAATGCGCCTTTGTCACAAAGCACTTAATGCCATGTTGCCTAGCAATCTGTGTGAAAGTGTAAAATAACTTAAGAGGTTGGTTTGATTGAAAAAGCAACAAGTAAGTTTTGTCCATTTCACTTTCATACTGTGCTTGGCTCAAGATTTCCAAGTAAAAGATATTTAAACGATAGACTATTCTGCTCTCAATGAACATTATGTAGCATACATTCCGGCTCAACCTAATATCACTGGCTTTTTTTTTTTTTTTTCTGAAGGTAAAGAGAGGCATTGTTACCAAAGGGGGGCGCTTTCGTCCCAAAAATCTCGCTCTGCGCTCACACAGCGGTCCGGTGCTGCTTCACCGCTCCTCAGTGAACAGGTTTGATCATGTTCAGACCTTTTCCCCAACAGAATGACACCGAGTGGGATAATGGTCATGTTCACTTTGTCTCCCTTTCTGTTGCAGAGGCAAAGAGGATCTCCCCAGTCGGTGGCTGACCTTTTTCAGTGCGGTCAAGTCTAGCGGGAATGTTTTCATCAGGGACTCTTCTGCGGTTCACCCCCTTGCCCTGCTGCTGCTCACTGACTGTGACATTTCAGAGACAGGTAATGTGTTTGTCGCGGTGCATGTAGGGAGTACTAGCATTTGGAGGTGACTGTTACAATCGTTTTTCCTCTTAATACATTTTTGACTTGAAGACAATTTTTTGTTTTTTTTTGTTTTTTATTTTGTCAAAGGGTGTGTGTTATTTGAAAAATTAAACCTACATGCCAGTTCCTTAAAGTCTTGTCCAAGTGTGGCAAAATTGTTGGAATGAAATCTCCCTTAATCATTCTTTTGAAAGCTCAAATAAAATGTATCGTCATGCCAACAGAACTAATCTTGTGGAACTTCTTTGCCTCTGTTTTTATAAATTGAATAATCTTTTCTATATGTACTCTGCAAACTCAACTCTTCTATTAACTTCACCTTTACAGCTACATTAAAAACATCAGCTGTTCACCTTAAATTTCTTCTAAGGTGTTTGCTCTTCTATTAAATCACTTTTATACTCTGTCTTCAACTAGCTTACTAAAGTTACAGCGTTTTCACAGGAAATGCAATTTTTCTGGTTGTGTTATAGATGGCTGATATCCACTGATTAAAAATGTTTCCTCACCTTCTAAAATCGTCAAGAACTTTTAAACAAATTTGTTTGGAAGTCACACATTCGGTGCATCTCAATACATTAGATTTGTAAAAATGTTTATATTAGAAAGTCAAAATCCCTTTGTTAATTATGATTTCCTACTGACCGCTTATGAAATAGCGACATTTAGAATTTGTAAAAGAGAAATGTTGGTTTAATGAAATATGTTTAGTACCTGCTTAAAGGTACTTTTTAAATATAACAAATGAGGCTTACCAGAATGCATATTCTAATTTAATAAATGTTTTTTCTTAGGGATCAAAGAAGGTGATCTTGTTTCATACTTGAACTAAAATTTTCATCTGTTTTCCTGCTGTTTCAGTAAACGGCGACATGGTGGAGGTATCTTTTCCTGGCTGCTCTCTGGTGCGCTGTGAGGTCCCAGTTCAGACATGGGATCTTCTCTGGGAGCTTCGCACCTCCATTCAGACGATGCTCTACCGCAATTTCAACAATCCCAGCAATGCTAACATTTCTCAAGATGGAAACCTCATATCCGTACTTGTAGAGCTGCTGAACAATACAGAGTCAAACCCTTTTGTTGAGATGTCTGGCACAGAAAGTGAAGTAGATTAAAAGCTATATATTTTCTGCATGTGAGGTTTTACCCCATGGCAAATTTCGAAATCATGAAGCATATTTTATTTCGAAAGCACTTTGTGAAAATGATGATCGCAACAAATTCAAATCCTCTGGAAATTGTGTGCTGCTTTTTCTTTATAAATGTTTATCTCCATCACTCCTATCCATACGATGGTAGGAAAATCCAGTTTTGACCTTTTTCTTTGTATTCCAAATGCTTCATTGCTTTCTAAAGGAAAGCAGGGTAGGATTTTACTCTGAGGAAGGACGGGTCATTGAAATTGTGAACATTGTCAGGTTTATTAAAACAATAAAATGGCTTGCCAATATAAAGTCATAAGTTTTGTTATTTTTACTGACTACAGTGTCGGAAGAGACTTTTTCCTGTTTTCATGAAAACTCCTTCATAAACTGTTTGTGAAAGGCGCTCAAACGTTTCAGTATTTCTTCCATGGTGTTTGTGGGGGTCATGATGCAAAATCTGCAAAGACAAGTGGGAGTGTTGAATATCTGTGCTGTGTGAAGTTAACTTTAATAATTTTATGTTAATTTAAAGTGGCTAATTATTTTGTCAAACGTTCAACAATTTGAGTCTCACCTGATGTGGTAGGTGCCCTCCTTTTGTCCATATTCAGTCCCAGGACTAAACAACACTCCTGCTTCCTCCAGAAGTCTCATGCAATAAAATGTGTCTGGTTGCAGTCCAGCCTCCTGAAACATCCAAATACATCTGCTCTCATAACAAAACACACAAGAACCTTTGGCAGTATATTATGAGTTGCATCATATTGCTCAGTGTGCATTTATTCTGAAACCTTGGCTTTCTCTATGGCTTTGGGTGGAAGAAACACCCTTGGGAATGCAAATGCTCCTCCTTCCAGTGATTGGCAGCTAATATCTGGGAAGCTGTTGATGACTTCTTCCACCCTCCTCACGTTTTCAGCTAACGAGGTCCTGATGTGCTGTGTCTCCTGCACGATGAGGAACATGCCGACAGCTCAAATTGTTTGTATCCCCAGTTGTTATGGTAAATAAAAATGTCTCACCTTCATGTAGAGAGGGTATGAAGGATCTCCTGGTTGTGGAGGATTCACCATCACATCCAGGGCAATCTGTCCCAAAACGGGACAGGAGTTGGTGGAGAATAGATTGTTGATGTGCTTCATTACGGCAGGGTCAAGGTTCACAAGCTCAACGTACCCAGTACGCAGACCACACCTAATACAACAAACTTATATTAAATGCTTAAAAATCACAGTTCAATCAATCTCTACCACTTTTAATTTTTCCATATGACCTGTAAAACATGTAATGATATATTGAATGTGCGAGGTAAGGGTGTTCCACTAACTTAAATGTAATAGTTTATGCACTTCCTGCTAATCTATGTATAGTCTACCTATTCCTCTTCACAAGTTTATGGTAGCATGAATTAGCGATAAGCTGCAATTTCATTATAAACAAATGTTTCTGAAGTTTGAATGGAGCATAGAGTGGGATGGGGGTCTGTTTGGTATCAATGTGGTTCATACTTAAGCTGTCCATATGGCAGAGGTGTAAACAACCATAGAAAAAAATATTTTTAGCACTTGGTATTTTAAATGAATGAAAAATGACTTCCTGTTTGTCCAAACCTTAAATCATCATCTTGCTCTTAGATCGGATCAGATAACTGCAAACCATACAGTCTGATCAATCAAAGACAAGTGTTATCACAAGATAGTAGTTGAACAGGGGCTTAGTGTGGCTGTGGGTCATTTTGTCCCTTCAATTTTTAACCAATTTCAAACCTATACATTGTTCATCTCTTCCTACTTCTTTCACACCTGTGGTTATTTACTTATTTATTTTTAGTTACATATTCTTGTAAATTATGGAGATAAGTTGGTGTATAATTCTAACGTGCAATTGAATGACATTCCTCGAGTCTTTAAGCTATGCTCTATTCCTGTTTGATTTGGATCTGGTCCCTGTTTGGGCCAGCTGATTCAAAAATATGATGATTTAAGATCCAATATAAATCCAAAATAATTTAAAGTGAATTCCTGCTACTAAATTTGATGACAGTGGAAAATGGGTCAAAAGTAGAATATAAAAAAAAAAAACACTTTAAAATGTCTGTTGTTGATAGGGTGTGAAATGTTCCCTTGGCAGGTACATATTGACATATGTTAATATGTACCTGCTAACTCACTCCAGCTCAACAGAAAGCGACAAAAATAGTAGAAATACAAAGATTCAAAGGGATGAATAGACTAGTATCCTCACTTTCTGAATGTTTGCATATTCACACAAGATATCTTATCGTGAATACGCAAACATTACACTTCTGTAACAAAGCAACACATTCCTGGCTGTTTTTTAATTAAAGTTAAAATCTCAAATAAATCCTCAATGTGAATTTATTTATTGCAAATTTACACCACACCTTTCTTACGCAATATATATGCTTGGCAGATTTATACATTTTGTTCTAGTTATTCATTTGTTCAGCTTGTTTGCATAAGATTGATTTGCAACATTTTTCCAAGAGTTCCTGAATGTTAAGTCAGTGTAATTACTTATTAACAGAGTTGTATTTTCTTAGAAACAACTTTAGATTAAGGATTAAAGTGGGTTTAGAGTGGCCAATCACATATAGCATCAGCCACTTTCCATATTTGGAGTGAGATTTATCTGGGCAGAGTGAACTTGTAACGCACTCCAAAAGAGTAAACATTTGTAACTCGTCATAAAAAGAGGAAACGCAAGTTAAAAGTTTTTTTAAAAAGTTTTTATTATCTTCATATTCTTGACCCACTTACTACTTATATAAATGTAATACTTATACTAATACTTATGCTTCAGTACTTTCATTTCTCTTAAGTTGAGCTTTTGTGTGGGTAAAAAGGCACATGTGTCAGACGGTGTGACTGAATACTCACTCTCCCATGAGGCCTTTCGAGGCTGTGTGGAAGGATGCTAATTCCACTGTGTCTGACAGAGGAGCCCCAATCTCAGCCAGGGCTCTTTTATAAGAGACAAACTCACTTTTCTTCCCATAAACACAGTCCTGATACACCTGAGGAGGAAAAAGTTGCACTACACAGGACCAGTGTTTGAATATTTTGTAAAATTCTTGATTCACTAACCTCATCAGCTAGAAGAAAAAGCTTCTTCTCTGCAGCAAAACGGATCACCTCTTGAATGCATGTTCTGCTTTGAACATAACCTCCAGGCATGAAATAATGAAAAAAAAATCTTATATCTGTTTCAAATCCAGTGAAAGGACACACAAATCATATTAATACTGCCTAGATTTTGCTACCGGCTGGGTTTCCAGGGTTGATGATATACAGAGCAACCGGGTTGCAAACTCCCTTTGCAGAATCCAAAGCTCGCTGCAGCTCCTCCACCTCCAGCGCCCAGCCCCGCTCCTCTCTGAGGTAATAGGGAACTGCCACCGCTCCCAGCGTCGTTAGGGATATAATAGTGGTGGAGTGGCACGGCACTGGGATCAGCACTCCAGTTCTGGGTGAGGCCTCAGAATTGACCAAGACCTTTAAAATGTTCTGAAGAGCCCAGTAGATGACACGCTGTGCTAACCAGGTTACCAACAGAAGGAAGAGGCAGAATGAATTGTGTCGGTGCGGTTACCGTGAGTGCCCACTGTGAGCCGGGGCTGATGTAAATGTTTTCAGGGTGACATGGAACCCCTCCATCCCGTCTCACAATGTATTCGGAGACGCTCTGAACTATTTGTGGTATTCCTGCTGTGGCAGAGTAAGAACCTGGAGACGTGATAGAAGTTCTTTCAAATTCACAGAAATCAGATATATTAAAACATATTTTTAGATTCTTTTTGGTGGCGATATGGAAGCTTATATCTTTTCTGTTATGTTTCTATCATAAGGCTGACCCAATATTTGTACAGACAGTACCCTTCACAATTATTATCATCACTGGCACCTTTAACCACATATTATCTCCTCAAATTCCATCCATTCATTTTCTGTACACCCTTGTCCCTTAGAGGGTTCGGGAGGGCTGCTGGTGCCTATCTCCAGCTAACGTTCTGGGGTCACCCTGGACAGGTCGCCAGTCTGTCGCAGATCTTCTCAAATAAGTAGTACAATTTATTTTCTCCATCCATGAGTCTTCAAACATAGTGAATCTCATACTGGACAAATGCACAAGTCTTACCTACACTCCCTCCCGCACATGTTCTCAGCAGCCGCTGAGCCCTCTGCTTGACATCCACCATCAGCTTGTCTCCATCCATAAGCTGAGGGTAGAGACAAGCTGCAAGAACCTATGAGAGAGGACAGCTAACACTTATTTGGACAAAACAAGGTAGTAAGTGTAAACCTCAGTTCTAAGTTGTCTCATACCTGTCTTACAAAAGAAAGAGGTTTCACACCTGCCCTGTGTGGGTCACCCCAGGAAACATCAATCACCTCTCTGTAGGACTTTTTTACTCCCTGTGAATTGAGACAAAATGTTAAAACAGAAATACAATGACTATTTTTGTTTCTTCCAATCACGTATGGCAAATGTATAATGTCTACGTTTTACCTGTTTGAGCTCCTCCTTGATCTCATTGGTCCGCTTGAACAAGACGAAGTACTCCATCTGTTTCATATTTCTTACATTGGAGCTGATCTCCTGCAGGACAGACATGTCTGTGATTTTTCCTCTCTGACCAGATGCTGACCAACACAGTCTGAGCAGGATGGCTCCTGGTGTCCTGAGCAGCTTAATGGAAGTGAAACAAGTCCTCTTGTTAAAGATACATGTCAAAATGTAGCAATAGGTGTTAGATTAACTTGGTGACGTGCTTTTAGCTGCGGCTGTTTGACTTGCTCCTGTATTAGATAATCTACAAAAACATCAGCTGATGTGAGAAACATTCCTTTTCTTTGTTATTTGTTAACTTTGTGTTCTGATCTGGAATGACAACACTAATCAGTAACGTATTTTTCAGAACCTTCTAGCTTTGGATCTGTTTATCTGATTATTCAATGTTTCCTAAAGTAAATATGGAAGACTACATTTCACAACATTAAGAAAAGAATGAGGATATGTTGAATTTCTGCACTTTAATGCCTGACCTTAAGCAGTTAAAGGAGCATACCACTCTGTTAATCAGTTATAGCATTTACTTAAACATAACAGCATTGGAAAAATATTATAAATTAGTCATATACAAAAAGTTAACTCATGACCCAATTCATAAGTAAAACATTATGTATGCTTCTGCAAATTATGTAGTGGTGGTCAGAAGGCCTGATGGTGAAGGTGCAGTCAGCCTGCTTCAGGGGCAGCTGAAGCAAGCTGACACCACCATCGGTGTGTGAATGCACACCGATGGTGTGCATTCAAACAAAACAAAAAAAAAAACCAACAAAGTTCATTTTTGGACCTTCAAACTGGCAAATAACTTCCCTTCTTTATATAAAAAAATAAAAATAAGAAAAACACAATTTAAAACTTCTAAAAATACATGGCCATAGACTGTTGTACAAATATTTTACAGAAGTGAATGGGTGAATGATTGAATGCAGTGTGAAACACTGTGGGGTCCTTTGCGCTAGATAAAACACTGTACAAGTACAGGACATTTGCCGTGTTGAACAAAAAGTTGTGCGTAAATAAGCAATTAATAAATACAGAATGAAATTACCCACTGAGGATTTATTATTCTTTTCTGATAGTTAGCAGTTAACACTCCTTTATAAATGTAGTGATACAAAGACTATAAATTACATGTCTGAGAACTTTTACACAGACAGACATAAATGTATTTATTAATTACAGCGCAAAAAATTTGAATATCACAAAAAAAAACGAGTTAATTATGTCAGAAATTTGATATAAATAGTGAAACTCGTTTCAGACATAGGTTCAATAAGAGCAATGCATTTCAAGAACATGTTTCTGGCTATTTTTGATTAAACTCAATAAAAATATACACGTTTCAAATGTTACACTATCCAAGTTTCCTAAAATTCATTATAAGGTGATGGCTATGGGCAGGAACTCTCTCCTGTTGCTCATATGAAGACTGAAATCACTCTGCTGTTGTATTACACAATTATATGAAGAAGATGCTCAGGATTCTGTTATGGTCTTTATTTTAGACCATTTTCAGATTGGCGACTCTGTTTCTCCCCGGACGTAAATAACAGACGTGCTGTTCTTCTTCCTGTTATGTTTTTCTTTCGCTCCCTATCTGCTCGGTTCGATAGAAATGGAAGAATCTGCAAGGCAGATACACAACCACAGTCTACCCGTGCACATACCACGTCTCTTTAAACCAGGCCGAACCGTGTAGACCCTACGGCAGAAGCAGGTAGAAGTAAAAACCCTTCCTCCGGTCCCGGTGTCCGAAACATGGCACTCAGTTCGGGTAGCTGGGCTCTCCCAGCCCCGGTGCCTGCCTCGTCCCAGCAGCCTGCGTGCAGCGGCCCCAGCCCGGCTGCATGCTGCAGCACTGTCCTGATGTCAGTCCGCGTCTCGGTGTCCCACTCCGGGATCAGACCCCTGTGCCTACCTGGAGCGGGCAGCGACTCTCTGCGGCTGCAGCTCAGCATGGACCCGAACCTGGCCGGAGAGTTCCGCCTGGCACTGCGAGATACGAGCGGAAACCGCAGTGTGGTGAGGTTCCATCCGCATACTCGTTTGTTTACCTGCAGAGCTGTTAAACGCTCAGAGGAAGCACCCATATTCCTGCATCTTTACATCCCTCACAGCAATGTTGGCCTGGACTGTGTAGGCCATCTTGAGCAGTTCAGAAGCGGATTCGATATTTGATTTGCCTTTACAACTATACTACTAAAGTTACATTCAGAATTATGAAATCAAGCAAATGAAATCCTACAAATTTTAGATTGCTTCTCTTTTATTGTAATTGGGAAGCACCAATAGTGGATATGCGGGCTGAGCTGTATGTTACCCACCATATTTTGAGATGTTGCACAGTAACTCTCTCATCACTGCAACATCTTTTGAGCCCTTCTGGAATCTACCCTTCAATTTACCAACATGCATCAATACAGTCAAACGGCGTTTTGATTTACTGCTGCCAAGATCTCCTGCTTTCATTATCAGAAAGTACTCCTACATTAGTTCTTTTGTTTCCTTTTGGTGTATCTGCTCTGTCTTCTCTAAACCTCAGTCGGTCCTGGCAGATGGCTTCTCATACTGAACCAAGTTCTACTGGAGGTTTCTTCCTGTTAACAGGGAATTGTCCTCTCCACTGTTGCTCCATGCACACTCGGTGTGAGGGATTATTGTGAATTTAACAACACAATGCAAGCAAATCAACGACTCGTTGTAATCTGCTGTATTTTCTTAGACAGAAAACTTTTAAAACTAATTTGAATAATAAACTAAGCTTAATGAAGTGTGTTATAACCAAGATCAACTAGCAAGTATGTGTAATTTAGTTGAAATGAGTTAAGAAACTGCCCTGAAAATACATTTGCTGTGAAATGGCGCTATAGAAATAAACCTAATTGAATTGAAAATTGAATTCTGCTTTCCAGATTTTGGTATTTGCGCATCGCTGACCCCAGATAGCTTCAGGTAGATAAATTTGGATTTATTTGTACACATAGGGAAAGTGTCAGGCCTATTTCAGCCAGGTGATTGGTAGTTATATTACATCCAGAAAAACGTTGGGTCACTTTTACACTTTTCTCATTAAAAGGACATTCAATAACAGAATCTGCATGTAAACTTTTTGAAAGCTTGTTAACTGAAAAAACAATTAAGACAGAAAGTCTCAAAATTTGATTAAACAGCTAAACAAACCGTTTGGAGAACACTGGGAGAAATATTAAGATCTTACAGCGACTTTGAATTGCTGTCAGAGTAGAAGTTTTTCAGTCATCCTGAAATTGAAGGTCTCAAAAATGTCACACAACTACAAATGGTAGCATGCTATAATTATTTACTATAAAATTGTCTGAGTAGCCAACTAAATATATTACAGAAGTGTAACTCTAAACTAGCTGTATATAAAGATAGGTAGTTGCACCTTTTCCGTATCTTCAGGGTCTTAATGATCCACTTTCTGGCCGTAATGCTTATAGTGTCTTTGGATAAGATCCTTATGAGAACAGAAAAAAGATTTCAAGATTTCATCTAAATATATGGAGAAAATAAAAAGTAGTGTAAAGTAGTGTAGTAAAAAAACAAAACAAAACAACCACAAATTAAAGTTTGTTCTCTGTTTCTGCATTTCTCATACATCAGCGTGAAGGAATTTGATATACTTTTAAGGATAAGACATTGTTATGTTAAGGTTTTCACTCTGCCAACGTGTAGACTTCACTTGGCTCACTGTATCCAAACACAACTCCCACATCTGTCCCGTGTTTGCCAAGTTCGCCACATGACGTCCGCCTTAACCCTCGCAGGCTCCAAATCTGCTTTTCATCTCTGAGTAAGATGTTTTTCCCACCGACAATTGAGACGCTTTCCAATTTGCATGACTTTACTTTGATCCCCACTTCTTTTAGATCATCTATAACTTATTTTTTTCTCAGTCATTTCAAAGAAGTCATGGAAGTCTTCTCTCTGTCTGGCTGGAGGCAAAGCCCTCTTTGCCTCTGTGGCCTTATGTTCCCTAAAGAGCTCCAGTGAACGAGTGTAAACGGATAATGTTGAAAGAGTAATCTCTGGGGATTTACACAATTTCTGGCAGATTCTAAAGGCAGATTTTTTCTTGTGCAAACTGCAAAGTGTACATTTCCCACCAACAGGTTGAACTGTGCTTTTTTAAGTTCATGTTAACTTATGCTCAAATGTGAGTATGAGCGAAAAGAAAAGTTTTTGGAAACACTGAAAAATACACATTTCTCTGTAGATTCATAAGCTTTCCTAAAATATATTTATTAAAGCCCAATCAAAAAGTAGTGAAGAGGAGAAATAATTTGTTCAATCATCCGCTCTAATATGCATCTACAAATAATCTGATCAATCCAGGTCGCATTCTCTTTAGTTTTGATATGTTTAGGTCTCACATTTAACTTACCTAAACTCATTTGTAAAAGCCATTTTGTCACAGCATGTGTTCTTACCTTCAGTTCATTGCAGAGTTTGACCTGCGCTCGGTGCAGTACGAGGTCAAATCCTCTCGCTGCCATGAGATGCGCCTTGCTGCTTCGCCTCACGACTGCATCCGCTTCAACTTCCGCTGCGACCGCGAGGCCGAGGCCTGGTCCACCGTGGTGATATCGTCACTGAGAGAGGCGCACAGAGGTCAGTTTGAACAAAACTTCTGATTTTATCTTTTCTTTATAGCCTCAACATTTCTGTTGAAGATGCCGGAAGATTACTATAGAGCAAAATTATTCATCCCTGTTGAGCTTTATTACTTTATGACACAAATGGATCCTTACGTGTGAGATTTCACAGGTAGAAATCCATCAATTTGAATATCATTGGAAATATATTATTTAAATCAAATAATTATTGTTTTCAAAATTGATTTTTCAGCTGCTTTATCTTTTGAAATATATCTGTCTGATTTCCTCTCAGAAACTACATATTTTACTTGAATGACAGTAAATCAGAAAACTTCTGAATAATTGTGGTTTAAACTGTATGTTAATGATGTTATACAGTGACTGCTCTCACTGTTTTCTCTCTGACAGTGGCAAACATAAACGCCTGTGAAACGGACGGGAAACACGACTCTGAAGCAGCGGTGGATCAGAGGAGCTCGACCTCTCTGACGCTCTGTGGTGAGTCTGTCGCTAAGCGCTGCGTCTGCGTCTCGCAGCGGGCTCTGGAAACGTCACCTTGTCTTGTGATTTTCAGAGGAGCTGTGTTCGGAGCTCTCCAAAGTGATCGAAGCAGGTGACATTCAGGCTGCCTCCCAGCACGCGTCCGCACTGGCTCGACAAAAAGCGATGCTGACGATACAGCCGTCCCAGAAAAACTACACAGATGGAGAAATCAGGTCAAAATTAAAGCGGTTAGGGTTTCAACCCAGTCCGTTTCTCTTATATTTCACTTATGCCGTGATACATGTTCATTCCAGTTTATCCGTGGTGGTGGAGGATGCCTCTTCTTCTTGTTGCGTCACAGTTATAGTCTTTCCCTACATGTCTGTAGCTACACTCAAACAACAGGTGAGAAAACTGTGAAAATGGTGAAACAGCGAAGCTTCTGGTGGCTTTTATCCACAAACTTCCATAGCTGTGCTTCTCCAGGTCTTTCTAGAGTATGGTTTCCATCCTCGCGTGCAGCGCTGGGTGATCGGTCAGTGCCTGTGCTCTGATCCGCGGTCACTGGCTTCCTATGGAGTTCAGAAAGACGGCGATACAGCGTACCTTTACCTGATCTCTGCCAGACAAGCTCGCATTACACGGCAGCTGTTCCAGCAGGACCTGGAGAACTCCCTGATGGCTTCGGCGCTGCCCCCAGGAAGCAGCCTCACTTCCCAGGTCTGGAGGGGTTACAGCACTCTGCCCTCAAAGCTTCCCCACAACAACCAGGGTGAGTGTAATAAAAGTCATGATTCCTAATTTGGTCTTCTATTTGTCTTTCACCAATGCCTTGTTGCACATTCTTGTTCGTGAAAACAAATAATTAGACTGAAAATTTCACATATTTCTTTTGATGAGAGCTAATTAAAAAAACAGGATCCAGTTGTCTACTTAAGAAAACCTCTCACTTACACACATAAGCCATCTTGGAGAGTTTGTTCGGGATATTTGCGTATTCTTCTGTCGTTCTTGTCATATTGTGGTTTTTTTTATTCGAAAATTCTCAGGTACATTCATCTATTTTTAGCAGAAACAGGTGGAGGGAATAACAAAGCAGGAGACAGCAAAGATGTCCTCGATTTTGAGAAGCTGCAGTTGAATGACCACTCCAGCAAGGCCAGTAAGACGCAGGTAGCTGAGCCATGCGGTGTTTTGAATAGGTCATGGATGGAGCAAACTGAAGACTTTGGTTTCACGATGGAGAAATCTAGAATATTTCTACTTTTTTCAACTTGCAGCAGACGGAGTGGGCCTGTCCCTCGTGCACTTTCATCAACAAGCCGTCTCGCCCGGGCTGCGAGATCTGCGCCACCGCCAGACCCGACGTGCAGAGCTGCATCCAGCAGGTACTCCCACACATCTGAGTCCAGTTGAATCAGCCTGAACCGGCCGCCCTCACACAGTCGCCTCCTTCCTCCATCTCTCACCAAGGAGAAAGGACGGAGAGAGGATCGCAGAGAGTCTGGTTTGAGCCGCAGCTGACTGCCCGTCATCGCCGCCTGGATTTCGTTTCTCGCTCATCTCCACACACACATACACACACTAAGAGTGAGCAGTTTAGTTCTGAAACACACCTGTTGGCAAAATACTCACAGAGGGAGAACAAAGTGCACTGATCACCATCTGACTGGAGCGAGGCGGCGCCACTCGATCCGCTGAGTTTTGTCTGTTTAAATATGGACACCATGACATGACTGTGACGTACATCTCATTTGGCCAGACATCTTCGCTATTTGTTTTAGAGTGGGTGTCTGGGTGTGCGTGCGTGTGTGTGTGTGGCACAAACAGCCTGATATTTATTTTAGCAGAGAAAGAGAGTGAAGTTGTTTCTTTGCATCCGATTGCAGCCGAAAACGAGGGAACGTCGCGGGTAGCGTCGCCCAGATGCAAAGAGAAGGCAGAGGTCATGCTTCGTGCAGTAGCCTGATAATCTGTTAATCTGTCACCTGCAGCAGGATGACAGATTAATGCCAAAACATTGTTGGAAACGAGAGACAAAAAGCATGCGCCATGTACAGGGTTGTATTTAGTGTAATATTTTTACTAAAATGCATTAACAATGTGATGTAAATTTCAAATAGTGGTTTAATTGTACTTGATTTCCTTTGAGCTGTGAAAGTGAGGAAAGATCCACTCTCAGTGCATAATCTATATATAAAGGAAGGAATCTGCCTGAGTGTCTGTCTGTTCTTTGCCGTTTCCTGCAAGCATCTTCATAGTTCCTCCGACACAAAGAAATGTCATTTAAGATTCAAACTGGCGAGGTCACCTACGAATAAAATTATATTTTAGTTAGTTTTCACTGTCATACACATTTGGCATTTGTTGCATAACAAAATTACTATGAAAATATTAATTGCTGTGTCTTTATCTCCATATGCAAAAAAAAAAAGGGAAAAAAATAAAAATACAAGAAGGTCGTGAACCAAACATCTAAGTCCAGGTGGTTGGACTAAAAACATCCTTAAAAGCAGGACATTTGGAACACATATAACATGATAAAATATCTCAAATAAGAATAAACTAAGACATCCATAAAAACAGGTGAAGTATAATCTAAAATAAAATGTAATTTAAAAGTCAGCAGTATGCCAAGTTCCTTTCCCCATAATCAAAAAAGAAATGTTAAATAGCTATATATCATTGTGCAATGAATAAAATAAGGTAAGAAAATTGTTTTGCAGTTCGTCTTTATCAAGTCGGGACAGGAACATTTAAATTAAAATTTTAAATAATTTTGAATTATCGCATGGAGCGTTCCATTCTAGTCTTCTTAAGTACCACAACTTTTACTACTTTTACAAAATGATATGACCCAAGTCTGCATTTCCTGGCATATTTTGACCATCAAAATAAATTCATACCCCTGGCTACATAGATAAATAATAGAGGTATGCAGGAACAACTCAAGATTGGGCTCTTATTTATGCAGATCTTTCTGTGCAGATCTTAGCTCTTGATTTATTGTTCCACTACATTCTGACCATCAATGGTCAAGACCAAAAGAATGAGATCCTGGAATCCAAGTGGTGAAATGTTGGTTGGCTGGGCTCAGCCTTAACAAATGTGGTGTAGATCTGTGGAACCACTGCTTCTCTGCATCGGCTGGAGTCAGCTGAGGTGCTTCGAGCATCTAAACAAGATGCCGATGGATGGACAACCAAGACATGGTCAGAAAATGCTAAAGGGAGTCACCAGTGTGAGGAGGAGAGAGCCGCTGTGGAGAGGACTGTCTAGGCTGGATGGACATAATAATTTACACCTTTACAATTTTAAAAGCTTGAGAGTGAAATGAAAGCAGAAACAAACACAACACATATTCAGTTTTAAACATATTTAACGTTGTGAGTTATAAATACGAAATAAACACGTCTCACTAAACAAAAATGACAAAAAACAAGTAGAAAAACATTGGTGGCAGCTCGCTTAACAGTTTATCCACTAATAGCGTCATAATAATAATCAGGCTAATATCTTTACCATCCTTTCCCTCAAGCAGTTTTAAAAACAACAGTGCAGTCTTTTCTTCAAGTACCACAAACCAAACTATTAAAAAAGGAATCAACTTTCCTTACCAAAGAAAAATTGTATTCATGTCCACTATTACATGTGCCCCTCCCCTGCAACTGTTAAAAGTTATGTAAAGTACAAACCACTTTATGCACCGCTTAAAGTGTTCTAGTTGTCCACAAAATGGCTGCAATCTCTGGAAGGTGAAATACAAACTTGGAGTAAAAATGTCAAACCAACAAAAAAACGGAGTCATTTGTTTCTCGCAATCTAAATGTCCTTGTTTAACTCCCCAGTGGATCTAAGCATTTGTTCTTCACATTCCCCCAAAAACAAGTAAACCTGAGATCATCCCAAAGTGTGAAGCCTGCAGCAGACCTGCAGACTACTTCCAGAAGAGGATGTTCCAGAAAAGCAGCCAGCAAGGATAAACCATCAAGGCAATCAGTGGGTACACCAGAGAACCGTACAAGTAGTGGTCCAGGATTCCCTGCGAAATAACCGACAGGTACAACAACCAGCCATCCTGGAAGCTAACAGGCATTTCCTCCAGCTCTTGGAAGAAAAACACAGAGAAGAGGAGCGTGAAGGCTGGGCTGAGGATCACCAAGACAATAGCTGACAAAGTTCTGAAGAGAAAGAGAGAGAGGAAATAAACTGATCAAAGTTCAGATTTATTTAGGCGAGACATAAATGTTGATCAAAAAATGACTGTCTGTGAATTACTTTGGCACGTGGGGTGTAACAAAAGCAGCCACAGGCACCAGCGTGAGAGCCAGGATGAAGCCCAGGGAGAAGTTAATGAGGGCAGTGCAACCCAGCAGGACAGCCAGGTACAGAACAGCAACGAGCTTCAGCACCCTCCAGCCCTGCTCCGTCCCCTCACCCGACAACAACCTGCAACACAACAGAAACTGTCAAAGTGACAGCTTTCTCCACTTCAATATGGAGGGAAATTCACTTTTACTTGACGCATGACTTTCAGAAATCACCTCAACTGATCCAGCTAAGCATGTACAGTAGTATGTAGCAATGATCAGACTCTGATCAGAAGAAGTTTTTTTTTTTTTTTTTTTTCCAATGTGTGGAATACAGGAAACATGGCTATAATGGATGTCAGCATAGTGGTAAAAAGTCAGATCTAAATATCAGAATTAATCCAAAACTACAACACAGGCAAACCTAAATATTTATTTAACCATATTGTTTGGTCAGTTCTTATGCTGGGATGTTTGAATGACATCTGATGATTGATTGAATGATGGATGGATCTTAAATTGAAGCCTATAAGGTTGTTGCTCCATTCCCCTTTGCCAGAATCCATAGCAACTTAACACATTAGTAGCTCTAGATTTGACTCCTTGTGCCCCGTACCTGGAGTAAAATCATGACACAAATCCTACCTGCATGTCCAAAGATCAGTAATGAATATTACAGAGGACTGATTCTATTTATATTTCAAAGTATCCACATGTTGGTTTAAATCAAGAGTACATAAAGTACTCTTGATTTTTGTTGCCCTTTTAAATTTGTGGCTAGCAGTGTCGGTCTGCACACTGTTGGTTAAAAAGACTGAGTATAAGTGAAAAAGTCGAGTGTCAGAGGTTGTGTCATTCGGTACCTGTGTGTGTTATGAGGCAGAGCCAGGCCTGCTGTGTAAACAGCAATGGCTGTGAGGACGACGGCTTCAGTCTCAGAAACCGGGAAGTGTTCGACAGCGATCTCCTGGAAACGGGTTGGCAGGATATACAGAGCCGCTCCGGTCAGGTGGCTGATCACCAGAGGAGTCAACACTGACAGAACCCCAGGGCTGGACTGCTGCACTCAGGAGAGTTTTTATGGGTGAATAAGCAGGAACAAATGCTTTCATCTCTCATCAATTTTTCAGTGTTTATTTCTAACCTGAGCGATGTCACCAACTCCATCCGCTGCTGTGGCAGGAGGACTGACAAGTTGCACCCAAAGGTCCAAGGCCTGAACTTAAAGTCAAGGAGGACAAATGGAAAGATGGCTCAACTAAGATTCCTACCTGCATGTCCAAAGATCAGTAATGAATATTACAGAGGGCTAATTCTATTCATATTTCAAAGTATCCACATGTTGGTTTAAATCAAGAGTACATAAATAGGTGTTTGTTTTTTGTTGCCCTTCTAAATTTGTAATATCAGTAATATCAGATATTTTAAGTTGACTTCAGCTAAAAAAAAAAAAAAAAAAAAAAAAAAAGTGAAATCATCATCAGAGGATACACGGAGCAGCAGGATGAGAGCGAGGAGGCCAAAGGCGGGCATATAGTATCCAATAGAGACAAAGTGGGAAAGTGATGGCATGAGGTAGAAGAAGTAGGACTGGTGAAGGCGTTCCAGAAGATTATTCAGTTTTCGAAACATTCCTTCCAGGAGTCTAAAACGTAAAAAAAAAAAAAAAAAAGAAATCAGAAATGCTAAAATTTCCAGACATGAATTTAAATATCACTGAAAGAGTTTTAGAAAATAACATTTAATCAATGAAAAGGCTTTATAATTGCTGATAACTACTCTTCCTTGAGGGGGAAGCAACAAGTCATTGCGTGCATGACTTGATGCACGCAATGACTTGTTGCACGCATGCTGTATACACTGTGCCGTATTCAAGTATATTAATGGAAAATTAAGTGGAAGAAAAATGTTTGGTATTACAAGGTTATTCAAAAATTTGTTTATTCTGGATGATATAGAATTTTTTGATATGCATATAAACCTGTACTACAACATTTTCCTTAATACTCTTGTGATTTTAAGCTATATTTTGAACAACAATGTAAAACTTACACAGTTTAAGAAATTTCTAGAGAACAAATTGGAGAAATATCACGCTTAATAAAATGATTTGTATCCTCGATGACTGAACATCTGATAAAGAAATATATGTAAGAAAAAGATGAATAGGGTTATTACTAAAAGAAAAAAAAAAAAAAAAAAAAAAAAAAAGGTCAGCAGTCTGTGGTTCTGACCTGCCAACTGTGGTGATGTCTGTCTTGTACTGGCGGAAGCTGTTGATGCCCTTGATGGTGGCCGCCTCTATGTGGTAGCGCAGGAACAAACCATGGTCTCCCCACGGTCGCCCGCTGGCCTGCTTCATTACCATCAGCATCATGGTCTGGACGGCATGGCTGTAGCCTGACACGCTGTCCCAGTCGTTCCTCTGCAGCTACAGAAGCATCCGCAAATGAAAGTAAAAATTATAATCCTTCAGCTCTGCTAACTAGATAACGCTGTATGTGTTTACAGGCTTTTACCCGGCCCTGGATGGTACAGAGAACTCCTATCTTCTGGCAGAAAGCATAGAAGAGGTTTGCCAAATCCAGATTTGGCAACTGGCCATTGAGGCCTTCCAGTATTATGTCCAAACTGGTGATGACGTCACTGCTGAGCTCCAAGGACAGAGCAGCCTGGATTGAACCACCGCGACCTTGTAATGGAGACCAGTCCATTCCTAGAATAAAAAAAACGCACCAAGATGCATTGTTTTTGACTATATCAAAAACATATGACTTACGCCTTTTACTCAAGGATCTCTGCTGTTTATTTTGACAGGATGATCACCTGTAGTGTTGGTGTGGTGGTAGCTCTCCAACCAGGCCTGCATACCAATCAAGTCATGCTCGTTCACAAGGAAAATAATGTCCTTGGCCCAAAAAACTTGACCTGGTAACGACAGAAGAATTACTTGAATCATCGGCATTGAATTTAAGTGTCAAATCTTTTCAAGGTTTTCCCGATTGCTGTGGAACAGTCAGAAGGTGCACTACTCACTGCGGAAGTAGTGAGCCAAGCCCAGCAGCAGCCCCACGGCCTGGTTGTTGTTGTCACCGGGGCTGCAGGGAGCACTGAGCACCAGGGCTTCAGTTCGTGGAGCTCGAGGGGCGCGGAGGATCCCGTAGACATTTGTACCTTTCACAATCTATTAAGAAAGGTACAGTCAGTCAATATTTGAGAGAAATAAAAAGAGAGGAGAGTGCAAATGTAGGAAATTAATTGTGGTAATAAACTTACGTATCTCTCTTTATTTTCATCTGGAAAGGGCAGCGTACGAGAGAAGCTCTGGGTGAACACCTCCAGCCCTCGAGCCTGCATCGTTTTCATCAACCAATCCACCGGCATCCCACTGCAAAGATGTCAAACAAACCAGTATTTTATTATTAACCTCATGTTGGAATTTTCTATAAAATCAACAGACAAGATAAACATTAAAAAAAGAAGAACATACCCAACTTTCTTCTTGTGAGCAGCAAACTCTTTGCCTGTGGCCAGAGCTCTTTCTCCAGAAGGGAAGCGCTCCTCCACCATGGTGGATCCCATAGCATTCTCCGACATATACGTCCGCAACGTGAATGGCTCAAACGCTAACCCCATAAACCAACACACGCCAGCAAAGTAGCAAAGTGCACTGGCATGCAGAAAGAGAAGAAGGAAAATTATTTATAAAACTGAGCCAAAACGTAAAACTGTAGTCCTGTTAAGAACAACAGGACTATTTCTAATTTTGAAATTTAAGCAAAATTTTAGAAGAACTTAATAACACTGAAAACTTTCAGTTAAGGGATCCAACCTTTATTCAAAGACATCACTTCTTAACATTGTTTGACCTCAAGCGTAATATTGATCTAAACAAATTATCTATGCAGAGTGCTCTATAAATAAAACTAGTTGATGGATTTAATTATTATGCTTTGCATGAGCCTCAATGTTAAAACTTTCAGACGACATAAAGAGATCACAAGACAGTCTGGATCCTATAAAAATAAAGGATGTTATTAAAACAAAGATGAATAGGATCCAGTTACGACTGACACTCACCAGATCGGAGCATTGAGGCGGGTCAACAGACTGATCAAAGCCCGTCTCCTGTTGGGATCAGACAGCAGTCCCATCTTGTCGTTTCCTACACCGGGTCCTGCGGGAAGCGTACATACTCAACGACTAAGAAATACACTTTAATAATCTTTATCTTAAGAAGTTATAATGTGGAACATAATCGCATGTATTACTGTCACACGCTCCAGTACAAACATACATATTATCTGAGTTTCCATTCATTGCTCAAACTCTGTTGTCTCAACAGCATTCATGACAGCCCTTCTGTGATTAGCCTTATGCTAGCCAGTTACCAAGCAAGTTTTCTGAGTTTGTAAATTTTCCGAAACACGTATTCATCCTCAAGAAGGATCTGTTTTTATAGTTACGAAGATGTCTCTTATAACGTTTCAAATATACGAAAACGTACCTCGGAATAGTGGTCACATCCACCTGCAGAGGCAAGGTTTCATCAGAGCAGCAGCTGGCTAAAAGTCGGTGCTATTTCCTTGTTTTAGTGGGAACGTATTTACCGCGGACCGACTTCCGCTAAGAAAATACATCGAAATAAAATGGAAAATGAAAAAACACAAAGGTAATCTTTAAATTAAATTATTATAATATGAAAAAAAAAATAAAAGCAGCTACCATTTCATTGTTTTGAAACCTTTTAGTCCCTCCCAATATAAAGTGATATTAGGAAGCCGATCCAACTGTTTAAAGTTGCATACCTCGATTTAATTTTGCACATAAGTCAAAATAAAACAAAAAAATCCTGTACATTCAGAATAGCATGCACACTTCACTGAAAGAACAAGGCATTGCATTTATTGTGTTTCTGCAACTTCAACAACAAAGTATAGCCCCTCTGGATTAAAAGGATGAAGGCAAAAACAAAATACTTAAAAGATCAATTCTTGCCTCAGGAAATTGGCACAGAAATGACTTTGATGGCTTGAGGGAGAGCAAATAATAAACTGCCAAAAATATGACTACAAGATAGCTGTAGATATATTTTATTTACAGCATTTTAAACTGCTTCTCATACTGATTTGCATTTTGTTCCAATCCATCTAAACAATCTCATAAAACAAATTATTCATTCAGAGATAATATACAAAAAGCAAACAACTGACATCTTCATTGTTAGGCTTATTTATGTACAAAAGTATAAAGAAATGCTTCTAATGAAATAAATGAAAGCAAACAGTTTCTTTCAGAATCCCAGTGCAGATGTTACTCTCTGGAGAGCACCGACGCTTCTTGGAGGTGCTGCCTCACCACCTCATCCAACACCTTGCTCACACATTTACAAGCAGTCATTGCGGCTTCAATCAGAGTTTCCAGGTGGTCCTGATGAAGTCGAGCGTCCATCTGAACGAGAGCAATCTGTCCTCCTCGGGGCAGCAGCGCCAAAGCCAGAGAGCTCACTCCTCCGCTCTCCTCAGCATAGCAGAGGTCGGCAAGGGGAGTCTCGTCGACAAAACCTACAGTGCAGGCACAGACGTAGTCTCTCATGGGGATGCCTGCATCAATGACTGCCAGTGTGGCTGCATTCACACATACGCTGTAGTTCCCTCCATCTGACTGCAGAATCTGGAAGGGAAAACATATTCTTAATACAACACAACCGGTGGGACTTGGCAAACCTTCAGCTTTTAATTTACCTTCACATAGATGTCTATCTGAGAGCGCGGAAAGAGCTGGGTCATCACAGCAGCTTCAAACGTCTGCTTCAGGTGGAGACTCATCTCGGTGGATTTGCGATCTCCGTGTGGTCTCCTCTTCCTCTCAGCTGTGCTGAACGTGGCCATGCTGTACTGGCAATTGATAACAGCTCGATCGTGAAGAGCCCGACTTCTGGAGCCCCGCATCTGAAGCAGACACAGACAATAATATCAAATAATTAAAGCCCAGCTACTAAAGGTATCGTAAATCAAACTAGGGATGGTTATAATATTCAGGAAGGACTAAAGAAACAACAAACAAACTCAGAGATGCAGAAACACCGGTTCCCTTGTTTTACAGTACTGCTGTTTTTTATAGGCATTTCCCTAGACTCACATGATTAGTGATGCAAATAAAATGACAAAAATGCTAGATATTAAATAAGAGGGAAGCCGTCTTTACACATGTAAAGCCTTTTACATGTGTAAAAGGCTTTACTTTTTTTTTCTTACAGTTAGTAAGAAAAAAAAATCTCTTAGCAGAAAATATGATTGGATTATTTAAAAAATTGTGAATAAAACTTTTTTTAACCTTCATTTTAAAGTCTAACAAGAGGTAATTTCTTTCAAATACCGGAAACTTATTGAATTACGCTGCTCTGCAGTGCCATTTACTTCTTACCTCGTGCGGACCGTAGACCACAGCCAAAGCCTTGGTGTTTCCTTGCTCTAAATAAGCAGACCCGTCAGCCTGGGCAAACACTCCCATACGGGCCTGAACTTTCCGTAGTTCGGTGGCTTTTCTTCCATCCAGGCGGTATCCTTGATCAGAGAGCAGCTCCAAGCCCGCCATGTTTCCGTAAGCTTCACAGAAACGCCACAACCCATGTGTTTTTGCTGCTACACTACATTACCCATCAAACACTTAGGAGAAGATCTACGGCAAAACCAAAGAGCCAAAATCCTACAGATGCGAAATCTTGTTTACAAATATATCTTATCCACATAAATATTTTTGGATAATTTATTTGGAAGATGGAACTTATTTCATAAAACAAAAGCTAAAAATAGAATATTTTTTATTAATATAAGAAATAAAAAATGTGTGTGTGTTTTTAATGAATATTTACAATGGAACTTAAATAAGTTTAGGTGTGACTTTAATAACAGCTTTGAATAAATTGTGACTATATAAACAATAATTAGTTTCTGTCTTAAAGGTTTATGATTTTGTTTCCATTTTTAATATGGACTAATCGTCATGAAATACAGGTAAAATTAAAATGTATTTAAAAGTGGAATTATTACTAAAACGAGCAAATGTGGTAAAAAAAAAGGAATAAAAATATATACTAACAAAATAATTTTAAGTATTTGATTTATATTAGCATGCATGTTTTTTTTCTTTTTATAAAAGAAAAATATGTTTATCCAATAATTTACCACTAAAGTATATAATCTTTCAATAAGTCTTTTAAGTTTCTAATATATATTGACAACTTTAACACTTAACTGTTTACTTCACATATGCACAAAACGTACATCAAGCTGCTCTTGGTGACTTTATAACAATATGCTTGTGACTGCACTAAGACTCTCCTCCTGGCTCTGATTGGTTGTTTCTGACCAAGATATGTATTTCTGCAAATAGCAATAAAACCACAGGTAGGAAGCAGAGGAGCTTGATTTCTTCATATATTATCTGTCTGACGGTTCTACTATTGGGAGATATTGATCGGTTCACAAAATATGTGAAAAAATACAAATTTTTATGAAAATTATAAAGTAAATAAATATAATGAAACAATTAATTCTATACAGTAAAAAAATATCAGACTTTTCAACACAAAAAATAACAACCCCCACTTTTTACCGATTCCTCTGATAACTGGTATTTAGCTTCTTGAACTCATGGAGCATCCATCCTTCAAAAAAAAAGAAAAAAAAAAATAGGATGACCAAAGCTGAAATAATATAGTCGTCAAACCTCAACACTTTTAAAAATAAAATTTATTAGCATCTCTAACGTGTATAAATAAAAACGTATGAAACAATGCATATATGGATGTTATGAGCTTAACAGGAACAGGGTTACATGTGACACAAAGGAGCAGTGTTCTGTGAGACAAACTTTGAAATCAAACTTTCAAACACACATACCTAGGAGTTGCAAACCTGTCAAGAATTAAATTTATTTGGGTTGATATATAATAAATATGTAATATACATGTATATTTCCCTTTCTCTCTTAAAATTTTAAAGCATCTTCTTCAATACATAAAAAAAATATTAATAGTGCTCAGGCACAAAGCGTGAACACTATACACACTGACCTTTTGACTTAAAATACTCCAAATCCTCAAAAAGGATTTTATTCATTTACATCCCTTTAATGAGTATCCATTTTCCCACAGACTTGTGACAAAAAGTCCTGAGGGAACCCAAAATTGAGGGGCAAAGACTAACTTTGAACACAAGAACAAAAAACAAACCCTGACCAAAACCAGCAAGATGGCAAAGTATATCATTAAACTCAACTATCCAACTCCAAATTCAGCAAACACACAGACGGACTTGCATTTTATTTAACGCAAGTTTTACCAGCTGCAATCTCCAAATGTGTGTAGGTGTGGGAAAAAAAAAAACAAAAAACAAAAGTGAGATCTGTTTGGGGGGTTGATTTGGCTTTCAGAGGCAAACAGCAAAGAAAGGAAATAACTTCTTTTTTCGTCAGCCAGATACTTTCTATTTGGTCATGCTTTATACACTCAATATTTCTTTGTTGTAAAAACTGCAATATGCACCAAATGGACCAAATATTGCTGGGTACGCTGCCTCAACTTAGTGGGATGTGGACATCAAAATTACACTGACGATGAAAAAAGAAGAGCAAAACAACCCACTCTACCGTTTGCCAAACGACCTCCTAAGTCAGAGTGTGGACTGTTACAGGCCACAATCTAAATTTTTCCACTCCCTTTCAAAAAATAAAAAACATATCACATTTCAGTTGGGAACAAATACATCCAAAACCAACTGCCTTCAAAGTGACAAAAACAGAACAGTAAAAACAAAAGAGTGACTTGTCTGCTTTAATATGCAGGTGTTTTTGATGGTGAGAAGTTTTCAACACTCAAGGAACACGGCGACCTCTTTCAGCCTTGTGGAATGAAGGGACTATGTAGATCTGAAAAAACAACTAAAGATGGTCCTCATTCCATCCAGAGTCTTTAGAAGAGTGCAAAGGTCCCCGTTATGATTCCCTGATACATCCATGTTCTTCTGTCTTAAAAATCTGCAAACTCCTTTGCGCATTTGTCCGTTACAGAAATGCGGATAGCCTCCTCCTCGTAATCGTCAAAGTTGCTCGTGTCTCCGGGGCCTCTATACTTTGGTATGAATGGAGCTTCCACCTGGAAGAACAAGAGGAGAAGTCTGATTAGGTTTAGAATCCTACTCACGCTGTCTGTAAGGACAACTAACTGGGAAGCTGTCAAATACTAAGCCTCTGTTGTAAAATAAAAGGTAAAAACAGTTAAAGACGGAAATTTGTTTTACTCAATCTTGGTGGAGAAAGAAAGCAAGTGGAGAGAGTGGATAATGCGGATAATGAGCTCATGTTTGAACACCATCACCAGGACTCTAGATGCAGAGTTTTGAATGTATCGGAGTTTCTGTAGGTTTTTACTAGAGATCCTGATGAGAAGTACATTCCAGTAGTCCAGTCTTGAGGAGATAGACGACATGGACCAGCTTTTCGGCGTTTGAGGAAGAGAATAGGGTGGAGTTTGGAAACATTCCAGAGGTCACAGAAGGAGGCTTTGAAAGGGTGGTTCTCATGAAATTCAAAAGTGAATTAGAGATCAATTTTTACACAAAGATGATTTGTGACTGCTGATGAAAGACCAGCTGTCACAAAAGATCCAGGTATACAATGGGGAAAAAATTATTTAGTCAGTCACCAATTGTGCAAGTTCTCCCACTTAAAAAGATGAGAGTCGCCTGTAATTGACATCATAGGTAGACATCAACTATGAGACAAAATGAGAAAGAAAAAAAAAATCAGAAAATCACATTTTTTGATTTTTAAAGAATTTATTTGTAAATAAGGGTGAAAATAAGTATTTGGTCAATAACAAAAGTTCATCTCAATACTTTGTAATATATCCTTTGTTGGCAACAACAGAGGTCAAACGGTTTCTGTAAGTCTTCACAAGGTTGGTGCACACCGTTGCTGGAATGTTGGCCCATTCCTCCAA
>CAEGAE010071298.1:0-35706 GCA_903067095.1 Girardinus metallicus | reverse complement strand
CATCCACTCTGTGAATATTATGCTTGCTGGTCTTCATCGTGCTCTGAATGCAGTATCTGGTTTCTCTTACTTTAACCTGATTGGCATGTTAGCCTTTTGATTCCCTCCCAGTGAGGCGGAGCTTCACAAAGCAAACTGTTTGTCAAACTGTTGATCTCCCTCATGGTTGTTTCAGAAGATGAGAAGACCTGGTGACTGATTTTTAGACACTAGAAACCAGCTCAGACAGCTTTTTACTAGACGGCAGTCCTAAAAGTACATACCTTTAAAATATGAATAAATACATACAGTTCCATAATTCTTCGATCCAGCAGTGATAGAACTTAGTAGTAATGCGATATGTTGCCCCACATTCCCTTCCAATTCAGGGATGGTGGTTTCTTAATGTCTGTATTTATGCTACTGGAGTGAGACAGCAAGAAGACAAGAAATAGGGTTAAAAGAGGATTTAGAAACAAATAAAAAACACAAAGATGATAGTTGTATTTACTGGGATAAAGGCTGTGACTAGTTATCAGGACAGAATGAGACCTGATGGGTCCATAGGACAGAACCAGTCATCTGCTGCAGCAATTTATTACTCTGTAGGAAAGGAGCAGCAACATCACAGCATCAGATGTATTCTTCATCCTTATATCAGTGATTTAAAACTATTTATCATTTTTAATAGCACAAAGTTGTGCTTGAATGTAAAAGTAATTTTTTTTTCATCAATAGAAAAGTGTAATTTGTTTATTATGAGTATGATTAACCAAGCTGAAGGAAAAACAAAGACAAAGGAGAAATAAATATTCATTGATACCAACCGAATCAGCAAATATGGACTTATGAAACTATTGAACCTTCAAGAATCTCATGTTGTATAAAATATTTAAGAAAATAATACTGAAACCGCACTCATGAATTTCTTTGTTCGGTTGCTATCTCTAAAATACGTTTACTTTTTATTTTGAACACAAGACATCTCACCTCTTTCCCACAGTTTTTTCCACTTGGTTTCACTACTGCAGTGGATTTTATAGTCAATGTTAAAAGCAGCACAGAGTCTGAAGCCATGGAGGAAATTTACGTCAACATGGAACCTGTTGGACAAACTGTATCTAATCACACAGGTAAGAATGAAATTACAGAGAAATCTAGTATGTGTTTAATTAATTTTGCTAAGGTTAAGGTTCTTGTTAAGCTCCTAGCAGCTCCAAAGAGAGGCTCTTCCTCGGTGTGGCTGTATCTTTGGGAATCCTGAATGTTTTACTTTTGGCTGAACTCATCACCCTCAGTGTACACAGTGAGTCTTCTTCTAGTCATCTTAAAGATGTAAAGACTAAATTTTATGTTTCTGCAATAAAAATGTCATCGGTTCTTCTGAAGTCAAACTGATCAAATGGCAAGGGTTTAAAACAGGATAAAGATTGGTGACTCAAACTGCTGCAGAGAGGTGAAACATTACACTATGTTACATGAGTTTGATTCATTTTCACCAGTGGTTGCATTTGCAACCATTAAGGCTAGCATGTCTTTAATATCTCCTTTTTTGCAAACTATTTACCCAACAATTTACTGTTCAGTGTTATCTCAGTTTAAATTCTACAGACATAACCAAAATTACAAAACTATTTTATAAGTCTTAAGTGAAAATACAATACGACTTCTTTTTGCAAACATGTTTGTTGATTTTTTTTTTCCAGCTCATGACATGATAGCAGATTTTCTGACATTAGTAACATTCTGAGTGAGCAGAACAGCAAGTTTCCCTCCACGAACGCTTACTTCACAGAAACTGCTCCATGAGCTGAAGAGACTTTAAGGTTTGTCAAAACTTTAAAAAATTTGGATCTCATTAAAATGACTAAAAACTTTTCCCCTCTGAATTGTGGAGAATAACTAATAACTTTCCTTTTGTCTCTAAATGAATATAATGTACATAAACAACTTCTATTTTAATTTATTAAGTACTGTGTCATTTGCATGCATGAAAAACAATGTAAAAGAAACAAAACTTTTTTTTTCTTACAGGGAAATTGTGTCCTACAGAACTGAAAAACATTGGTACTTCCTGTTAATCCAGGGGCTGCAGAAGAAAAGAGGAGCAGATCCATCAGTGATTGATGATTAGGATTTGTGTTCAGCGTGATATTACTTACCGACAATCATTTAGCTTATTAGCATGGTGTTACATAAAACCCTAACAATATACACTTCCAACTGTTGTGACTTATAAAGCAGCAGTTCTACCGGTTGTACTCTGTGTTTTTCTTTTTTTTTTTACTGACTTAAATAATACATTTAAATTGCTGCACTGTTTGATAAGTAGATTGGAAATGACTTTAGACTGAACCATCAGTCTGTATTGATCATTTATAAGCTTTAGTAATGGAACCTTCAACAGATGTACTATATTTTGTTAATGAACACACTTAAGTGTGTAAGATAATGGATGGAGGGAAAGCATCATTAGGGCCAAAAAACATGCAGCATAAAAGTCAGAGACAAAAATAGTGGATCATTTTAAAGGTAAAAAACCCAAAACGATTTCCTATGTTGGAGCTACTCTTGTAGCCTTGTTGTGCAATGTAAAAAAAAAACTTTCAACTTTGGGGAAAACTGAAAGATAAATATGTGTAGCCTCACCTAGGCTTGTTTAGTCCCTGTCACATATTCCTAAGAAATAAATTTACAGATGAGGAACATTTACTGACATGTATCACACTAGCAAGTGTTACAGAAAAATATCTATGAGTTTCAAATGTATCTAAACCAACCTTCACTATTTTGGAGAAAGCATGAAGCAGTGGGGAGATCAGCGTTGATTCAACAGCAGGAAAAAGACTGAGAGAAAATGTTTTATTGCTAATTCATGTCTTCGTTGCTATTCAAAGAGGCGGCAAGAAAAAGTTTACCAAAATAAAAGTGTCACACAGAAGATGGGATTAACGTGTCCTGTGGTGAGAGGCTAATTCCTGTCTCTTAATGCTATTCAGAGGTGACGGGAAAAAGTTGACCAAAACAAAAGTACCACACAGAAGATGGAACTAAGTCAGAGGCAAAAATAGTGGATCATTTTAAAGGTAACAAAACAATTTCGGATGTTGGAGCAACTCTTGTAGCCTGGTTGTGCAATGTAAAAAAAACAAACAAAAAAAAACCTTCAACTTTGGAGAAAACTGAAAGATAAATATGTGTAGCCTCACCTAGGCCTGTTTAGTCCTTGAAAGATATTCTTAAGAAATAAATTTACAGATGAGAAACTTTTACTGACATGTATCACACTAGCAAGTGTTACAGAAAAAAATCTATGCGTTTCAAAGGTATCTAAACCAACCTTCACTACTTTGGAGAAAGCATGAAGCAGTGGAAAGATCAGTGTTGATTCAACAGCAGGAAAAAAGACTGAATGAAAGTAGCATTCACTATGATGCGAGTACAACTTCTGGAAAGGGAGTGACGTTAGAGGTTGTCTTTCACTTTAACTGTGGAAAGTTCAAAGTTAAAATTGAATAACCTAACATAGGTCTGTTTACTGCCTCTCACATATCCTTAAGAAAATACAACTATAAACGAGGGACATTTACTGAGGGACAGGGGCTTTTGTTTCCTCCCACAGCTACCCCCAACATGCATGGACAAATGCTGCTCCTGAGACACAGAGTGTTAAACCAGAGGTAATTACAATATGGCAAATCTAAATAAACTTCTCTAGGTATAGTATATACTATATATTATTCTCAATACCGATTACCAATTATTGTTTCTTTTTTTTAAATACTTTTCATAGGGGGCGTGAAAGCAGGGGGGCGGGCTATTCGGGGGGACATCCGCGGGATGGGAGTGGGGGTGGGACATCCGGGGGAGGAGAGGCGGTCATAAATCATGCAAATAGGGTCATCAATCAAGCAGTTTGACAGAAGGGGGTTTATTTATCTCTCTATGGAGATTGGTTGTCCTATGAAGAATTTTGCTTATAGTACAATCTGGACCATGTACGTACTCAGTTTAAAACAGTATTGAACTCTATCCCTACTGCAGTCAAATAGCTGGTTCAAAATATAAGCATTCAATCAGCTAACTTTCAATTACTCGCACTTTAACTGTATGGAGTTAATCTTTTGGACAGAAGTAACTCTAATGGATAAGTCAGCATTTAACTGATTTTACAGTTCCTGTTCGACCACATAGAAACTTAAGTTTGTTTTCTGATTCAGAGGTTAATAAGAGAACTCCTTATCTTAAATATCTCTTAAGTTCTAAAGCTAAAGAAGTAAATTTTAAAATTCTCAATAACATTTTCCCATCCAGGGAACTATTATGACAAAGATTCAACTTTGACACTAACAACTGCCCCTTTTGTGACGATATTGAAACAGACCATCTCTTTTTCTATAGTGTACACATTTGAACATTTTGGGAAAACATTCAGGATTCAACAAAACCTTTTTCCTACCTCATCCCTTAAAAAGAGAGGATATAATTGTCATAAATTATGGTAGTTGTTGGTGGTGTGGACGGTCACAACTGGGCCCAGGTTGTGGTAAAAAATGATGGTTTTAATGATAATGAAAGTGTACAGAAGTCCAGGCCGGACAGGTGAGCAATGAGACTAGAAACACAGATACTGATAACACTGGAACGGCACAACACAGGAACAAAGCAGACACAGGAACAACCAACATACGACAAGGATCCGACAGGGAACAAGAGACACAGGTGGGATTAAATACACGGACTAATCAGGGAACACGAGACACAACTGGGAGCAATCGGGGCAGACAAAACGACCCAGGAACTAAATTAACTATAAAACAACACAAAACTAAATCCTTACAATAATATTTGGAACCACCCTGAGACAGAATAATTGACCTTATACTTAACAACCTGCTCATCATCGCCAAATTCTTCATCCACTCCTGTAAATGGGGAAATAGAAAACCTGTCTTTCCAGTCTTTAAAATGGACAACCACCTGAGAGCCTCAAAATTAATGAAAAGCAAGCATCAAATACAGCTCTTTAACGCCTACAACCTGAACTTAATTAATGAGAATTAGTGCCCCTATGTCTTTTTCGGTTTATTTGTCCATCCATCCATCTTCTTCCGCTTATCCAGAGTTGAGTTGTGGGGTAGCAGCCTAAATAAGGAGGCCCAGACTTTGCTCTCCCCAGCCTTTTGGGCCAGCTCCTCTGGGGTTCCCAGGCCAGTCGAGAAACACAGTCCCTCCATGGTGTCCTGGGTCTTCCTCTGGGTCTCCTCTCAGTGGGACGTGTCCGGAACACCTTACCAGCGAGTCGTCCAGGAGGAATCCTAACTAGATCCCCAAGCCACCTCAACTGGCTCCTCTCAACGTGAAGGAGCAGCGGCTCTACTTTGAGTCCTTCCAGGATGACTGAGCTCAGACACCCTACGGAGAAAACTCATTTGGGCTGCTTGTATCCGTGACTTCGTTTTTTCGGTCGTGACCCAAAGCTCATGACCACAGGTGGTGATATGAAAGTAGAACGCAGATGACTCAGGTCTCTCTTCTCTGTGACAGACCGGTACCTCACCTGCTTCACTGCAGACGCTCCCCCAATCCACCTGTTGATCTCCCGCTCCATTTTTCCCTCATTCGTGAACAAGATCCCATGATACACAAACTCCTCCGCTTGGGGCAGGACATCCTCCCTAACCCAGTGAAGGCACTTTACCCTTTTTCAGTTTAAGAACATGGGCTCGGATTTGGAGCCACTGATCCCCAACCCGGTCGCTTGACACTCCAGTGAAAGCTGTATACCACAGTATACCTGATTGTCATGTTGGGTTCCAGTTTTCTTACCCACATACAAAACACACCAGAAGAGCCAAATAAAAGATAACAGTTTATTACAATAACACAAATGTACAGGGAATAAATGTGCAAGCAGTTCACAGGGGGAGGGTTTGGGTTTATCAGACTGCAGAGAAGAGGGAGACGTTAATGATGCGTTCAAGGTCAATGTGGAAAACAATTCTGCAGAGGGTAGTGGTTTGATCTTTCTTGAGCAGGTGAGGAATAGATTTGAGGGGTAAGTAACTGTAGGGATCCGAGTTTGGATTCAACGACAGGTGCGTTTGGTCCAGAGTTCCAGATGGAGCGGAGTAGTTGGTGGTAGAGGCGACGGAGGCTGCGGCGGAGGGAGGACAGGTAAATTCTGACACGGAGGAGTGGACTGACTGCCAACGATGATCCAGGAACTGATTGTTGTATTTTCTTGACTGAGGAGTGATGAGACTCGGGCATCCAGCAGGTAGTATCCGCAGCGTCACGAGGGAAAACTCAACGAGGAAAAATGGTTCACAGGTGAACACAGAAAGTCTCAGAGACTGGCTCGGGTTTGTCTGCAAGGGAAACAACGACAAAGAGAAAGTTACTCGGATGATCACACAGACTAGCTGTATCACAGAGGGCTCTGATTACCAAAACTGGCAAGCACACAGGCGTCGGAGTGTTGGCTGTCTGCCCTCTTTATGCTCCAATAGAGAGTCTTATTAATCACAGGTGTGTCGACGGTTCCCATCTGGTGGTGAGAATGAGGAAGCAGCAGGCACAAAACAAACAGGAAAAAACAAAACAAAACCTCTCGGATCCCAACACTGATGAAGAAAGTACAACCACAATATCCGCAAAAAGCAGAGATGCAATCCTAAGATCACCAAAACAAATTCCCTCAATAGCTTGGCTGTGCCTAAAAATTCTGTCCATAAAAGTAATAAACAAAATGGGTGACAAAGGGCAGCCTCAGCGGAGTCCACCTCTCACCGGAAACGAGCCCAACTTATTGCTGACAATGTGGACCAGACTCTGACACCGGTCATAAAAGGATCTAACAGCCCCTGTCAAATGGCTCGGTACCCCATACTCCCAGTGAACCCCCCACAGAGCTCCCTGAATGCCTGTCGAACGCCTTCTCTAAGTCCACAAAACACACGTAGACATTTGGGCAAACTCCCACGCACCCTCCAGGACCCCGCGGAGGGTGTAGAGGTTCCAAGATGAAAACCACACTGCTAAGCCCGGGGTTCGACTGTCCGACAGACCCTTCTCTCCAGGACTCCTGAATAGACCTTAAGAGTGTGAGCCCTCTGTAGTTGGTGCACACTCTGAGGTCCCCCTTTCGGAATGGGGGCCCATCACCCCGGTTTGCCAATCCAGGGGAACTGCCCCTGATGTCCATGCAATATTGCAGTGTCGCATCAACCAACATAACTCTACAACATCCAGAGCCTTAAGGAACTCTGGGCGAATCTCATCCACCCCTGGGGCCCTGCCACCAAGAAGCTCTTTAACCACCTTTGCAACCTCATCCCCAGAGATTAGATAGCCAAATCCAGAGTCCCCAGACTCTGCTTCCTCATTGGAAGTAATGTTGGTGGGATTGAGGAGGTCTTTGAAATTATCTGAACTGCACAAACAGTCAGAATGGAGGCAGAGGGAGGCTACCCTCTCATTCACTGGGGTGAACCCAAACATACAGGGACTGAGATAGGGGACAAAAAGTATGCCCACTCCTGCCAGCACCTCTCACAATAGGCATCTCCAGAGAGAGAGTGTCCAACCCCTCTCAAGGAGATTGGTTCAAGAGTTGAAGTGAGACCAACTATTTCTAGCCAGAACCTCTCAACCTCACACAACAGCTCAGGCTCCTTCCCTACCAGAGAGGTGACGTTTCACGTCCCGAGAGCCAGCTTCTGTCACAGAGGATCGGATTGCCAAGGTCTTCGCCCTCAGCCACCACCAATCCCACTCTGAACCCGAACCCTTTGGACCCTCCCACAGGTGGTGAGCCCATGAGGAGGGGGACCCATGTTTCCTCTTTAGGCTGTGCCCGGCTGGACTCAAGAGGGTTAAAGCCCAGACACCAGGCGCTCACCAATGTGTCCCATGTCCAGCCCTGGCTCCAGAGTGGAACTGTGGTGACCCGCGTTCAGGCGAGGGAACAACGTTTCCAAAGATTGTCTTCATTATAAAAAGGATCTTTGCGCTGCCCTTTGTCTGACTCCTCACCTAGGACTTGTCTGCCTTGGGTGACCCTATCAGGGGCACAAAGTCCCCAATAGCATAGTTCCTAGGATCTCTGGGATACTCAAACGCCTCCACCACAATAAGGTGGCAGCCCGTGGAGAGGCTATTTATTTTTGTTGTCATTTTTTTCCTTCTGTTTAATGCCTGATACAATTTTTTTTCATTTAATATTTTTATGTGTGTCTTAAACATGTGCGATTTGATATCTTCTTGCATATACATGTCACATGATTCTTTACAATTGTTCAAGATGTTTAATAAAAAAAAAATCTCCACATTTCATTTTGTTAACAGAATTGTTCTACCATGTCAGCGTGGCTATGTATGGCATGCAAAAAATATAATATTTTTGCTCTTCAGCATTGTGCACATGCACAAAATTTCTGGATGTAATCAATAACATGAAAGGGGTATATACTTTTTATTTAGGTTCCTGTACAAAAGACTGTTAATTATTTGTTTTCAGCCCTCTAGTTTGGTTTACCTTTATCAAGGTGTTTTATTTCTGCCACTGGGAGGCTGCTCGTTCATATTTTGTTTATAGAACTGAGCATTGAGTGGTGTGGATCTCAAGGCAGACTTCGTTTAGTACCTTCAACTGTGTGTGTCCATTGAATGTTGGTGTTTTAGTTCGGTTTCTTAAATGCATGTGTTTCTGTAATATTGTGGTCGTTTGGTAAGGTTTACTCGTGTTGTGAAGAGCTAAAAGCTAGTAGTTTAACATTGTTATTGAGCTCGGTCTCAGGTGTTGTCCGTGTTTATCATTTCCAATTGAGGTACTATGTTTCTCTTGCATGTTTTATTGTGTGTCGCTATTATAAGCAGAGTTGATTAATATTTATGTGTAATTATTATTTACATTCTAATAGTCAGATATTAACCAGGTGCTAGTTTATAATAATCTTTAAGCATGTTTATTCCCTTCGTGGACAATTTGTGAAAGTATTTACAGGCAAGTACTTATAATTTGTATTTGTTTATCTTATAGAAAACCACACACCTATACCACCACACATGCCCTTATTTGTGTGTATGGAGGAATCTCAAGATTTAATTAAAGACAAGTAAAGCTCAATTCTGGACTCGGACGTTCTCCCTTTTCACTAACTCACCTAAACATATATGCAAGCTGTCCTAACCCGACACCCTGAAGTGATTGTTAATCCATAAACAAACCAGACTTCATTACAGTTCCACAAGTCTAAGAAAATTCTATTTAGGAAATATATGATATATAAATGTACAAAAAGAAATTCAACATCAAGACTAAAGGGGAAAATATTTAATGTTTCTAAAATGTGATGTTTAAAATATCAAATTCAATCAATGTCAAAATTAATAAAACAGAAAATCTTGTGGGAAGTGGAAGTAATTTTATTACCGGTTACGTCTTAGAATCCAAACCAATAAAACCAATACCAAAAACCAATAATCTCTAAACTTAAACTGCGTTATTAGTACAGGGCATGTTACTTTAGTGATTTTGTCTTGTTTAAATATTTTTAAGTTGTGAAATATATTCTTTTCAAGATCAAAGGACCCAGCTTAGCTGCTGATCTTGCTTTTTGCTATAACCTGATGTGAATGCAATTACCCATAGCAACTTATACAAGTTATGTGACATTTTTACAACATCCAGCAATAAACTATTTGACACTTTAGATATTCCTGTCTTCAATTTCACATTTAGGTATATCCGGAGGACAACTGGGATCTTTAACCCATCAGGAAGCTGCAACAGAGACAAAAATGATTTTTACCATATTTAGAAATGCTTCACCCATTAAATTGCATTGTTGCAGGAATGTCTACCTGTATGGGTATCCATGGTACTTTGCTCTGAAAATGGACAGCAGCCAGCTGAAGCACAGCATCACGAGACATATACCTGCCACGCACATGACTGAAATACACATAATTTCATACTCTTGTACATTTGATGGACAGACTCTTCAATAACTAATAACTTAAAGTCCTGAACTAATCTATAGTCCCCTTAATGTACTGCTGTCAAGTGAGTCAACACTTCAAAATACATGGCCATGTTTGCAGACGTTAGCTTCACACATTCATGGTTTATAATGATAATAAACCAGTAAGTAGGGGTGCCCGTGAAAGTGAAAAAAAAATTAGAAGCATAAGCATAACCATCAAATACATATATTTATGACATACTTATTCTATATACATTCTAGAATTAGCTGCTCAGGGTGGCAGCATGTTGGTGTGCAAAGAAGGATTTTTCATAAAATAAAGAAAATTATAGACAACCCTGACCATATTCTTCAATAGACTGTCTGAGAAAAACAGAATCTACAGTCAGAAGCCTCTTCAGATTTGTTGTAATACAAGAGGTCTATCCTTTGAATTAAGTAGTTACAACAACATTTAATTTCCCTTGGGTATCAATACAGAATTTTTGATTTTGAATTTGCTCTCAGATACATTTACAATAAAGACAGATCTATTTAGAAATAGATTCAAAGTACCTCATAATGCTTATCTTCAATGTGTGTATGCCATTTTCAGAAATTAATTTCCCTATTTGTGATAAGTATCAACTCTCTTTGAATCATGTCAAAAGATCACCCATACTATAACCAGAATAAATATATAATAATATTGTACTGTAGATTATTGGAAAAATACCAAGTCAAAGTATTTCATAATGCTTCTCCAAGATATGCTTTTGTCTCATTTTCAGGAACTTATTTTTTACCAAATCTTAAGGTCACAACAAACTTTAATAACATGATGTTCAAGGTTTATATATACAATAACCAGAATAAATATTTCATAATATTACTGTACAGTTTTGGAGATAGATCCAGGGACAGAGTACAATAATCATTTAGATTATGCTCATTTTGTTTGCTAATCTTACTTCCTGTTTTAACATGAGCAAGTGGTAGCATATAGATTTTGAATAAGAGGATAGGGTCTATAGTTGTTGTAATGAAGTGTAATTCAGTAAATAATGACACTTTTAATGCAAACTTGCTTTAAAAGTTGCATTAAAAGTCCATTAAAAGTTCCAACTTTGCACGATTTTGTAAATAATGACAATTTAATGCAAAGTTACCACTTTTAATGGACTTTCAATGCAGCTTTTAGAGCAACATTTACTGAATGACACTTTATGATAACAGTCATAGACATTCATAAAAACTCCTTCACGTTCATGACAGATGTTATGTCATGTTTATGACTGTGTCATGTCAGCCTTATGCACACGTCACCCATAGCTCACATTTAGAAAAGCTGGACTTTCCAGCCAATAGTGCATCTGTTTCTGGAATCAGATGCCTTCATGGTTCTCAAAAAACTCTGACAGTTGCGACAGGCTGATTACAATCAATTATAACCACACATTCACAGAATGGTCAAATTATCGTATACAGTGAACCCTCGCTATAACGCGGTTCACCTTTCACGGCCTTGCTGCTTCGCGGATTTTTTTGTGCATTTTTTTTTTCACAGTGCATTGTGTTCTGCGTCCTGATTGGCTAACCAGTCTCCGCGCTTCTTCTCTACCTGTGTGCCAATAACGTTACGGTATTTAATTATATACATAATACAGCTTGGCAAACTTGAGTTTGCAAATTTTCTCCAAAACCCATAATGTCGACAAAACGTTCTGCACCGACAAAGGCACTTGCGGATGCGCCCAAAAAGCAGAGCCTGCACCACCAGAGCCTGCAGTGTCTTTTTAAGAAGAAAGACACTTCAGAACGGAGTCACAGTCATAGACACAGTGAAACACGCGAGTCACAATTTGTCCTACTGTACTTCATATTGATGATTAAAATGATTATTTTACTGTAGTTATTTGTAAGAAAGCATTCTATTTGTTAAAAAATGCTTGGGCCTGAAAACAGGTTTGTTCTTTGGTTTCAATGTATTTAATTATGCTGTATAATAATTGTAAAAAATAAAGGTAACTATTTCACGGATTTCACCTATCACGGGTTCTTTTCGGAATGTAACCCCCGCGAAAAACGAGGGTTCACTGTATTTGGCCTTTTTTGGGATTATTGATTGTACATTGTACAGAAGGCAAAATTATTATAAAAATACGATAATGAACCGGACTGTAAGACATCAAAGCGGTTGGTTCTTATTAGGAAGCTATTGCTTATTTAGGGCTAATGCCCTAAATAGGCTGGAACAGATGAAGTATCTTGAAAAACATACAGATATGGTCCACATTGTCTCTGTAAAAACAACTTGTCATATAATCTTGAGGATTTACCCGGCGTCAAGACGATCGACATAACTAACTATCTGGGGCCACAGACCTCACATTATATACCAGCCAGATGAAAGCTTTCAAAAGCTTAGAAGCATACAATTATTTTTTTCAGGTTGGGTAAACCGTTTAGGCTGACCTAAATGGTTAACCCAACCTAAACGAGTGCACTCTCAGAAGGTGAGTAGTGATATTTTAGGTAATTAGTCTATGATAACAATGCTACTGCTAATGAAAACGACAAGCTAACCTATTTTATTTCTATGTGCTTGGATCTACTTGTAAATAATTTATTTAGCTTCTGTAAACCCAAATTCATCCTGGAGTTGTATGTTAATGTGTCACACTGTATTTCTACAATGTAGGTCAACCACTAGCAGTGATCTACAGGAACCCCATTAAAAGCATGATTTGTGGCCAGAGAGTGGAGAAATAATCACAGCCCAGGTTAACAGTAGGTATCCAGTCTTGGGAATCTAAATCACTTGTTGCGCTTGGACTACTTAAAAAAATAGTAAAGTAAGATATGAAATGACAATCTCTGCTCTAAGCTGGTTTGAGTGCTAACATTAGCGTAAAAATAATATATCTTACCTTACATATGATTGCTTGTCTTTCTAAGTAAGAGTCCAATAAAATATTTGAAAATACAATTATAAATACATTGCCAGTCAGAATCAATATTGCCCCAAACCAGAGAGAGATCCTGCTGGTCAGTATGCTCTCTAGTCAGTGGTGAAGATGGAAGGGGGGAGGTTTGCTTTTCTTATCCAATGTAAAAGTGCAAACATTGCTGCACTCTTCTCACCAGTCATGGAGGGACCAGGTCAAATTGTTTGGGATCTCTATCCAAAAGAAGTTAATGCTGCTGATCAGCTCTAATGCAACATAATTGATGAGCAGAAAGGTGTGACTTGGCTGATTCTTCCTGAACTTAATTTATTTTGCTCTGTATACATTCAGGATTAGATTGTTTGCATCACACCAGTCCACCAGAGGGGACCTCTCTGTGAGGAAATTCAGCACCCAGTAGCACGTGGGGGAGGGGAGAGGTTGAGACAAAGGCAAGATAGTTTGCTGGGAGATGATTGTGTAAAAACCTGAGCTGAAGTTCAGAAACAAAATTTGCACATTGGTATATTTCTCCTCCAGATATTCCAGGCTCAAGTTCAGTGCAGATAAAACAGAGTCCTTTGTGTAGCGGTTAACATAATTAGTACATCATATAATGGTTTCCTGTCACCTTTCAGGATTTGGGAACAGGGTTGTATGATTTATGTGCGACGATTTTCTTAATTTTGGAGATCTGCGATCAGCCGATACATGTGAAGCCGATTTTATCCCCTGATCTTATCTACCTCTGCAAAGGTCAAAAAAATCAACCACTTCCCTCTTTTGGTCTGCAATGAGAGAAGTTTGGTCAGAAAACTGCAATTGGTGCAAACCTATTTTGGAGAAAGAAAATCCTAAAAATTCAGACAAACGCAAATCCAAATATACAGAATATATACTTCAATGAAACCATTCATACAAAGTTTAAAAACCAGAACTTTAATTATTTAAACTTTAATTATTGTTATATAGCAATAGTTGTATAACAATAGAATTGATTAGATTATGTAGATAATTAATTTAAAGAAATACGTATACAATATGACTTTTTAAATAAAATCAAACAAATGTAAACACATAAAACCTACCTTTGCCATGAATCATTTCTGTGAGTGTAAGGTTGCCTGGGATAAATGCAAGGGCACCACTACTGCTGAAGTACCATAATGCACCATGAATGTGTGAAGCTAACCTTCTCACATGCATGTGTGAGAGAGAGCTAACGTCAGCTAACTTGACCGTGTGTTACCAAGTGTTTGCTCACTTGATTGCAGTCTCAATGTCAAGCTACTGTAAATGTAATGATATACATAAAAAAATAGGGACATACACTAGAAATGATCAAGCAAGGCAAACAAAGGCAAAACAACAGATAATGAAATGAAAAACAAAAATAAAAAATCAACTACAAGGTATGGGATGAGGAACTTTTAGGAATTAACAACTCTGTACAGGTTTATCAATCCCACATGTTTATGCTTTTTTGACAGTACTGGTAACTGAGTGACCGGCACTAGCAGATAATAAAGGAAACTACTTATTTGTGCTAGCATTGGAGAGGGTAGTAACTTGAATGTCCAACTGGCTACTCACTGGACTGCCTATTCCCTCTATTGACTATTAGGCAGGCATCACCAGCAGAGAGAACTAGTATGGCCTGTTAGTAGCTTGCATCCTATTTAAACCAACAGCTATTGAGCTGTTAAAATATTACATTTCAAACATCAACAAAAAAAGACAATTCTCCTCTTTCCATATAATATTCATAGTTAATTGTGGAAATTCATCCATTCAACTATTCTGAATCTTACATACAATATAGTATGTAGTAGTTAGCCTTTCCAATGCAAATGCCTGCCTATTTGTCCAAATGGACAGCAGAATGTCTAGGCAGTTCAGTGGTAACCTGCCCAGGCATGCCAGTCAGTAACCTAGTCAGTGGTAACACAAGTGGGTAGCCGTCTTCCCATTTGCCAGCACTGACCACAGAGTTACAGGTTACAGGTAATTGCAAAGGATATAGGTTCCAGTAACAAGGACATAGCAAACTCTGGGAGCGCAATAGTCTTAATTTTGGCCCCAATACAGCACCAAATTTTTCCATTGAATTTGAGTACTATCGATAAGACAGAACTGCTTTGAGTTGAAACCAACTCAGTGCATATTACAAATATTGTTAGACATGAAGACTATGAAACCTTTACACACATTGAACTATACTGTGTCTTGCAAACATGATTAAATTAATGGCATGTACATACTCTTCCTCTTTCCAGTGTCAATGTCCAAAGTGGCAGCCTCACATAGCAGAATTATCCCAGCAGTAACTGCTCCATCTTAAAGTGAGGTCAAGACTGAAACAAACTTGATTTAGGTTTGCACAAAGCTGGAAAAAGATTTTAAAGTACTTTCTAAATTTGCTGAATATGCAGGAATACACAGGATATTGTGATCTAAGTGCATTCAGGCCTTTACTTTGTGATTCCAACTGCCTCTCTTTAGAGTAAAATATCTATACTTCTGTTTTTAGATTACCAACTAGCTCATTCTGGTTTTCCCCCATCTTCCCTTCTTCAACGCCTCTCAGCCTGTCTTTATTATCCTTGCTTTATTACTTATACATATGATTTTAATACATATAGAATCACATTACAAGGCACCCATCATAATGATTATTTTGTTATTAGTGAAAATAAGAATCATACTTCAGTCATAAACTCATTTTCCCCTCCCATGACCAGAGACTATAATGATTTTCTATAAATCAACATTGAATCATACATAATTATATGATTTGAAAACATCACAAAAATCTACAGATAAATATTTTCTCAAATTGTTGTATCATACAAAAGCTGCCAACATCTTCTGAATTTTCTGATATGCCAGGTAAGCAATAGAAAACTTATCAAAAATTCGAGGATGTGTAATTGTAAGTCCACATCTTCGACTTACAATTTGGAAATACACATTATCTACCGCTTCCCCCAGGAATCCATAATGTATCCACCAGCATGTGTCCCATTGGGCAAAGAGGGCTCTCCTTGCCTAGTCTTCTTGCCGAAAAAAAAATTCTCAATTGGATTGAGAGACTAGCAGACCAAATCCATGATTTGTAAATCAGAGGATATGCAAAGAGAGGCTTCAAAAAAGACAGAACATGACATAGAACAAAAGCAAGGCAGATAGGAAGGGAGAAAAAAAAGCATCCACCTTCACTAAGAGCAGGAAGATGTTATGATTTAGGAAAAGGATACAAAGTTGTCTCAGAGATTTCAGCTGTCGATTTCCATTATGAGGAACATACAGGAAGACTTCAGGGACAGTTCATGTTAAGCCCAGATGTGGCAGGCCGAGAAAAATATCAGAGGCAGAGAAGAAGGATAGTAAGAACATTCTTACCAAGAATGGTAAGAACAGTAAAAGACAAGCCACAGACCACCTCCAAAAACCTATGGTTTTGGAGGTTTTGCTGAAGATGGTGTCACCATGCATTGTTCAATAATTTAGCGCACTTTGCAAGGAGAAACTATACACGAGAATGATGCAGAATCACTCGAGGTATGCAAAAGCACATTTGGACAAGCCACCTTCATTTTGGAATAAGGTGCTGTGGACTGATGAAACTACGATTAAGTTGTTTGGTCACAACAATGGCTGTTATGCATGGTGGCAAAATAGCAGAATTACAAAAAAAAACACTTGCTGCCCACTGTAAAATTTGGTGGAGGTTCCATTATGCTTTGAGGCTGTGTGGCCAACCGGCACTTGGAATCTTGCTAAAGTTGAGGATTGAATGAATTCCACTCAAAATCAGCAGATTCTTGAGAAAATGCTCAAAAATATAGTGTTGGAGATAGTGTTCCCTCGCCCGTCTGGGCAAGGGAACACTATGACTGTCTTCACCATAGCAGGTCTTCTCGTCGAGAGGAGCCAGTTGAGGTGGCTCCTCCCCTGAAGGAGGTGGCCCAAGTGGCTGGGGAGAGGGAAGTCTGGGGCTTCTTATTTAAGCTGCGACCCCCACGACCTGACTCTGGAAAAGTGGAAGAAGATGGAGTTCTGTGGGATGGCTTGACAGCCATCAAATGTAACTGAACTGGAATTGTTTAGTAAGGTGGAATAGTCCAAAATACCTTCATCCGGATCCAGACACTCATTAGAAGCTGTATACTCAAAAGACTGTTTCTGGTTGTAGTTCATTTTATGAACGTATTTACATTAATCTCTCGCTGTACAATATATTTATTGTATCGCTGTACAATAAATATATTGTACAGCGATATATTTATTGTTTTCTCCTCTCTTCCGACGTCAACATGGATGACCACATTTCTACATTTAAACAGTTTTCTAAATTGGATTTTCAAGTGGAGCTGAAAGGCTTGCTTCGAGACCGTTTGATGATTCTCAAACAGAGGGGTTACACAAGAAAAAACATGTCGAGGATAGGCTTGGCTTTGGATGAACAGATATTTTTGTGCCCAATGAGCGGCACATGGATTTCATCTAAAAGTAAAGGTAAGACAACAATAATATTTTGTTGGTTAGTTTTTTAATGAAATGTGTGTGTTGTGAGCTACAGTTTGTATGTGTAAAGAATTTAGTAAAGAAATGACCCACAAACTACTGATAATTAGCTAATAGCAGTGGTAGCTATTCTACCACAGCAATCATTTACTAATAAAACATTAAGTCTAAAAACATACTACTGCAACGGACTGAATGTTCTGTTCTTTGTGCAAAAATATTTGATTGTTTTTTGGTGTTAAACCCTAAAACATATAGTGGCATTGTTGTAATTGCTATGGCAACGAGTCTGTGTGTAGCTTGGCTGACTCAAACGCAAGAAAGAAGCGGTTTGGAGTTTTGCGCAAAATATCCGTATGTAACAATAACATGCAAGGTGTCTATATTTATAAATCTGATTAAGTCAGTGCCTGCAGAAGGTGGATAAGGCTGCTCAGAGGACTGTGGGGAGTACCCTTCCCTCCACTATGGACTTCTACCCATCATGTTGCAGGAGGAAGGAGCTCCACATCATGAAGGACTCCCCCCATCCTGCACACATTCTGTTCCAGCCCCTTCCCTCAAGCAGATGGGTGAGGAGCATGCAGGGCAAAAACAACAGGCTGAGAAACAGTTTCTTCCCTAATAGCTACAATGCATAATTCTAGAAAATTAAAAGTTTTAAACTATATTAAAAACAACCCCATTGAGACTTGCACGAGTCACTAAAACTAACCTGGTTAAAAAAAAAGTGCACGTTGCAATAAAGAGGGACAGCGGCTGTCAACAACTATGCTCTGTGAAACTGGCTGCGAGGCTGCAAAGCTTGGCTAAATCACAGGGGAAGCACAGCGGGACACAAGAATGAAGGCTGTTAGGAACCAGGCGAATCTTCCTTGATAGACCAGCTTAAACAGAGTTCGCTTCAGTTCTGGACAGGAGAATATCCGACAGACTCCCGGAACGCACGGAGAGCTGGCAGCACATCCCACCCTCTCAGAAGAAGTAGAGAGAGGTAGGGTGGGGGTGTTTGTAGAGAGGTGCGTGCACGGCAACACACTACAGACTCCCCGTCTCTACCAAACAGTCTTTGATAAATTCCTGACTAGAGCATAGATTACCATATCTTGCAATTTTGTGAAATATAACAAAGCTGGACGAGTGGAAGTTTGTAAAATAAACTCCTTGTTTGTCTAAGAACTAATTGCTATTCTAAAAATATTTCACTGTTGAATGAAGATCAAACAGTTTTAGAAAGAAAAAACAGCAAATAAAATATTATTGGTCTTGCAATCAGTGTAAGCCAAAAATGTTAAGATGGGAAAAATTGAAGGATACTGAAGAGTAGGACAATGTGCGTCTCTGCCACAAACTGGGCTTGGCTGCTCCCATGGATGTAACTCTGAAAACATAGTTAAAAGTTTTAGTTCATGTATAAATTCATCTTATCAGAAAACACCTTTTGTTTTTTTTGTTTTTTTGCTTGAGACATAGCTGCGAGAACAAAACATATGACTTTTTACACTATACTTTATATACAACATCGATTTACAAAAATTTCCTAATCAATTCAAAATTTTGGATGTCAGCCTCCTTGCCTCCTCATCTCCAAGAATTTTGGTTTAAACTTCTACTTTGATCAAAAACTCTGGAAAGAAACATAATTCCTCACAGGGGGTTGATGAAAATATCCATACAGGTCAGCCTGTGTCTAGTTTGAGTGAATGGAGGTGCGCGCGATCCGCGCTAAGGTAAACTTAAGACATCCAGCTGCTGTAGACAACATGCAGAGGCCCCAGCTGTGTGATTGGGCCGGCTTTAAATGCATAAACTATAAACCTGTCTTTATGAACTTATCTTTTAGGAATAAATCTGCTCCACCAGTGAAACGCTCAGAGCAACAGAGATGCTTGCAATCCGGATTAAAAAAAAATAATAAAATTTTTTTATTATTATTTAAATAAAAACATTAATAAGAAAGGCTTAGCCTGGCGGTGGGGCTAGTAAAACATGGCGGGCCGCCAGGCCTATAATACACTGGGGGAAACCCTGTTATGCCACTCTTAATCTTATTTTTTAGAGCTGTTACTAAACAATATGTCTCATTATCTTTTAAGGGTTTTTTCTTTCTCACCACTTGTCCGGTGTTGGGGTTCTTGTGTGCATACGGTGGTCCTCTGATATGGTTCCACATTTGGCCAGAAGTCATTATCAAGGCAAAGCACTGAAGTAAAAAAAAAAATATTAAAAAATTTGTCCCAGCGTCTCATTAAAAAAAGATATAAATAACACAAAATTATTCACATCTCATCACATTTCAAGCACAAATTGCAGCAAATTTTGGGTTGATTTTATGTAATGAACCTATGTTGCATACTAATTTTACCTCATGAACTTGGTTTGCATAGGAAATTTTAGCGAAACATTGCAAGTACTTTCCACTGTAAGAGCATGAAACAAAAACAAAAATCATCACATTGCACTGACATAAAACGTAATGTAATGAAACACTGGAATACATAATAAAATTTATGTCTCAGTGAATATTAATTTAGGGCAATCCTAAACAGATAGGTTTTAGCCTTTACTGCATTTGATTTTTGGAGTTTTCTGGAAGTTTGTTCCAGATTAGTGGAGCATAACAACTGAATGCTGCTTCTCCATGTTTGGTTCTGATTCTGAGGATGCAGAGTAGACTTGAACCAAAACATGTGAGGGGTCTTGAAACGTTGATAAAACAGCAATATATTTTGGTTCGAAGCCATTAGCAGCGATTTAGAAACTTCTTTTCCTCTTTGCTGTTTCCTTTAGGAGTCCCTACTAGTCATCTGTCTCCACCTAAATGTATCTTCCGCATCTTCTTCTCTCACACCAGCTACATGTTTGCTCTCACACCTACAGTAAACTGAGTTTATCTTCACCATCCATGTTTGTGAGAGCAAACATGGACTCCATCCATGAGTCAAGTAGGACTCATGGATCCATGAATCTCCTCTTTGGTCTTCTTCTAGGCCTAAGAGCCTAAGAGACTACACCCCTAAATGTCCAAATTGAGCACTGCTTGTCATTTTCTCTCCGAAATGTCCTGTGACTTGTTAGTGTTACTAGGTCTAAGGTGTGCATAGGGAGCAAGTGTGTTCAATTTTGTAGTACGGCTCTCACACTCTTTCATACTGGTCACTGAAAGTTCCAACCTCATAGCAAAGAACTCTCTGAGGATCTTAAAAGATGAATTGTTGCACTACATGAACATGGCCAAGGCTACAAGAGGATTGCTAATACCCTGGAACTGAGCTGCAGCACAGTGGCCAAGATCATCCAGCATTTCCACTCTGGGTCCACTGGATCATCCAGCATTTCCACTCTGGGTCCACTGGGTCCACTCAGAACAGACCTTGCGTTGGTCATACAAAGAAGTTCAGTGCATGTACTCAGCGTCACATCTGAATACTGTGTTTTAAAGATAGGTGTTCAGGGGTTCTGTCAGCATTGCTGCAGAGGTTGAAGAGGTGGAAGGTCAGCCTGTCAGTGCTCAGACCATACGCCGCACACTACAAAGGATTGGTCTGCATGGCTGTCACCCCAGAAGGAAGTCTCTTCTGAAGTCTGCACACAAAAAAGCCTGCAAACAGTTTGCTGAAGACATGTCAACAATCTTGGTCTGAGGAGACCAAGATTAATTTGTTTAGTTCAGATGGTCTCCAGCATGCATGGTGGCTATCAGGTGAGGAGTACAAAGATAAGTGTATGGTGCCTAAAGTCAAGCATGGTGGTGGGAATGCCATGGTCTGGGACTGCATGAGTGCAGCAGATGTTGGGGAGTTCCAATTCATTGAGAAACATGTACTCCAATAGGTACTGTGAAATACTGAAGCAGAGCAAGATCCCTTCCCTCCGGAACCTGGGTCGCAAGGAAGCATTCCAGCATGATGATAACCCCAAATACACAGCTAAGACGACCACTGCTTTATTGAAGAGGCTGAGGGTAAAGGTGATGGACTGGCTAAGCGTGTCTCCAGACCTATATCCAATAGAACATCTTCAGGGCATCCTCAAGCGGAAGGTGGAGGAGTGCAAAGTCTTGAATATCCGCCAGCTCTGTGATGTTGTTATGAAGGAGTGGAAAAGCATTCCAATGGCAACCTGTGAAGTTCAGGTGAACTCCATGCCCAGCAGAGCTAAGGTAGTTTAGGTAAATAATGGTGGCCACACAAAATATTGACACTTAACGAACTTTCCCTAAGGGGTGTACTCACTTTTGTTGCCAGTGGTTTAGACATTAATGGGTGAATATAGACTTATTTTGACTTAAGAATAAATTTACACTCTTATATATACACTCTTATTTTGTCAGTGTTGTCCCATGAAAAGATATACTTAAATATCTGCAGAAATGTGAGGGACCTTGGAAAAAAGTTAACAGTGCAGCTAGTGGGCCTTATGGTGTTTTAACATGTCTTGGTTGGGTTGTTAATGGTCCACTCACTCAGGGTAGCGAAGAAAATGGACATGTTGCTGGTTCTATTCATATGAACCGTATCTCTATAAGCAGTTTGGAAGGGTTAGTCTGGTCAGTCAATATAACCAGGATTTTGTAGAATACCAGTGTAATGAGCATACTGAAATGTCTGTAGAAGACAAACAGTTCATGGACATCATGCCAAAGCCAGCTATGCTTAAAGATGGTCACTACTTCCTGAAGTTTGGTTGGGATAAAATAATTCCACCAGAAATGGCCCAAACTTGGAAAGAATGGGTTGAAGATTTAGTTCTTCTTGACACTTTTAGTGTCAGAAGATGCATTGCACCCAAAAGATTTGGGGAGATAAGTGCACAGCTGCATTACTTTTGTGATATTAGTGAAACTGGGTTTGGTGCCGGGTCTCATCTTAGGCTATCTAATAGCAGACAGGAAGTGTGTGTTTCCTTTGTTATTAGTAAAGCAAAATTAAAACAAGTCACTATATCACAATTTGAACTTGCTGCTGCAGTTTTAGCTGTGCCTTTGGACAAAATGCTGTCAGTTCAACTTGAACTCAATTTAATCGACTCAATCTGATAAAACAGTGACCCCACCAGAACTGCACACACTGTAAAAAGCTCAGGCGGGGTTCACACGGCCACAGTTAGAACTGTAGGAGGGTTCAAACTTCGCTCACTAATTTTTAGCTTACAGAAGAGCCAAGAAAATAAAAAAAAATTAAAAAAGTTACTACCAAATCAAATTCTACTTGTTACCTTAATTTGAGCTAATTTAACTTAATACCTTTTGCTATCGTGTGGAAACCTTGTGACAATATTTTTGCAATAAAAAAAATTAAAAACAACACGAGTAAACATTAATATGCTTGGTATTTAACAAACAAAAATTAATTTCTATAGAGAACAGAGACTGAAAACCAAATGCAAAAGCAAAAAGTAGCCATCGATATTGAAGATAAGAAGACATAAAGAGTCATTTTTTACAAAAATGGCTTCTCTGGGCAAAGTATGGGTGAATTTGATGCGGACCGATAAATGGATGTGGACTCATTGTTTTTCTTTTACTTTATTATCCCAGCGGCCCGTTGAAAAGGAAACGTTACCACAATTCCTGCTGAATGGGTGCGGAGCTAAAGTAATGTCACCAACTGACCATATGAATGTGATGAGCTCTGGTCTGGTATGACACAAAGAAAGTTTGATGCAGCTTGTGTGTGGAAGTTATTCCACCTTGATGTTTTGAGGCTTGGCCACGCCTGCATGATTTGATGTAGGAAAACGATTTTAATAACTTTTCACCTTCAATGCCTCAAGACTATGCTGAGTGATTCTGTATGTAAGTCTTTATGTTCTCCCATTTTGTGTAAAAGACAAAATAACAACTTTGATCAAAAATGGCCAACTCCCTGTTGGGTTTGGACCATGGCTCCAAGAGACTTTTTGGTTCATCCTTACAAGATACACATGTATACAAAATTACATAATTCCCAGTCAAAGTATGGCTTGGGGCTGATTTTTTAAAATATTTTAAGGGGTGCTGTGGAGGAATTAGGCCACACCCACCAAATATTGGACTGCATTCCAATATTTGGGAGGTGGACTAGGTTCGATAGCAGTGAGTTTGGTGCATCTAGGCTGATATATACAGAATTTTGAGCCAAAGGTTTGTCAACTGCACGACTTGTGACTTCACTATGCCACCATGGGAACATCCTCCAGCAAAAACTGTTTGTGGTTTAAAGCCAGTGAGACCAACTTATTATTTTGTCTTCTGACACAAAATCATCTTGACTAGGTCAAGGAGGTCAGAGAAAAAAAAAAGAAACAAAAAAGTGATTTCCTATTCTGAGGGGGTGGGGCTTAGATTACATAACCACATAAAATCATTGGGCATCCAACATAGCCGACTTGTGCCAAATTTGATACAATATGACCTTTGCATGTGAAAGTTATAGCGTTTTGTTTGTTTTGGGGAGTACGCTAGGTACACTGCATGGCCATGACCCCTAATGTGCTTAAAACCTCACTATTTTGATACCTTTTAATACCTTGTTCATCAACTGCATACTGACCAAAAATGAAGCCAATAACTCTAAATTTCTAGGAGGAGTTTGTTCGAGGTGTATAAATGTGAAAAATTGCCAAAATTTGCTCTTTGACCCAAAATGACAGACTCCCTGTACATTTTAGAGCATACCTTTAAAAAACCTTTTTTTAGGATTCAGGGTGGGCTCTACCTACATACAGAATATTAGACCTCTACAATATACGGCTTGTCCCCTCTCAAGTTAGGGGGCGCTGTGAAACAGCCCCCTAACTTGTGAAGCCACTTTAGATTCCGAAAGTTTCACGTGGGTTACAATTTTGGATCAATTGAGTCTTCACAGCACTTTTGCTGCTTGAGCCTAATAAACACTATGATTACAATTGGCCTTTGCAGTGCTTTCGCTGTGCATGCCTAACATGTATAGGTGTGTGATTGTTACCAGTGCAGAAAAGGCCCAAACATTCTTGTTAAAAAGAAATTCCAAATTATTCCTTCGTAGATATGCTAGTCCACCAATCACAGCCAGGAGAAAGCCCAACAAGAGAGGCCCTGCATAGTTGGGTGGACGAATGACACGGATCTAAGGCAGAAAAACATGACAAATAATTTTTTCAATTACATTATAAGTCATATTACCCTTGTATTCAATATTTGGCTGTACTTTAGATTTCTTCAATTACAAAAGCACTACAATCAGTAACTTCACTTCAGATATGCAATCACTAAACCCAAATGCTTACTTGAACATCTGTCCTGTCTGCCACCCATCTAGCCAACTGGTCGGCAGAAAACCCTCTGACCTGCAGCTCATAGGTGTCTGATCGGCGAGGTTTCCCTTTGGGTGGGAAGTGGAGGAAGGTTGGAGCAGAGTTCATATTAAGCTGCAGGAAAACAGAAAAAAATTGGCATGTGTATGTGAGGGCTTATACACAACTTAAGTTTAACTTAAGTTTACCGCTGTATAAAATCAGAATCCAGGGTTCCCCCAGAAAACTTCCAAAGCCCAATGGTAGGGGGTCTAGAGCAGTCCCAAAGACCAATCGTGTTTTTGTGTAAATATGTTTAAAAGTTGTCAGGAATTGTAATAATATGACTGTGTAATTACATGTTATTGGAAGACAGTGCTGACAATGCTTAAGAACACAACTACAAAGTTTTTAAAACAGCAAACACAAAAATCTAACAATTTTTTCTTTGCTCTTCAGTTAATCCTACTTAAGTAATCAGCTACTGGCTTTGCCTTAAAACAAGCTATCTAATACTTGTCATACTCAGAGTGAACTCAGCAACTCCTTAGGGCCCTCAAGACCTTCAGCAGCTCCCAAATGCTTGAATTTTAACACAGACCATAGATCTAGAATTTAAATGTTTGTTTACTCAGAAAGACAATGCTATTAAATATGATTTAATGGTTTTCCACAAAGATAAATTAAAAGATTTTAAATTGCTTAACTTTTAATTTAAAATTTAAAGAAATAGGCAAGTTTTCTTTGTAAAAGTGCAAAGAATACTCTTCATAGTTTGATTGCTATGTTACGATAGCTACAATCTGATGCTATGAGTTTAATCATTGTGTCTGTACATAAATCCATCTGAGCAAATAGACAATTATCACTGATTGCTTAAAGCTTCGCCAAATCAGAACAAACTTAAATCTCTCACATTGCACCAAATCTGTATTGAACCACTGTTAATGGTAGTGATGTTCTTAGCAGGAAAAGGGGCCCCTAAATTATATTCACATAAAATCTTGGTCCAGCCCTAGTCACATATACAAGTAAAAGAAGTTAAAAGAAAAATTACCTTAAATTGACAAGTATTTGGATGTAATATACTTGGGGTAAAAAATTTAAGTATTTATTGCATTAAGTCTTCTTTGTTCAGTTGTGTCTGGCGCTTGGTAAGGCATTTTCACAATCATGGGAAAAATATTACAAATATATCAAGTAAACAACTCCAGTTTATGAATTATTATCTCACCATCTGAAAGACATCAGATCCTTCATCAAAATCCACTGATGCAAAGAAGATTCTGTTAGTAAAGGCAGAGGAATAGTGCCAGGAGTTAGCTAGCACATGGAACTCCTCATCAGCTTGTCTGAAAAAATAAAAATAAAAGTTAAAATCAAATTAAAGTAGTATGTGTCAAAATTCAATATTGCTGGAGAAAAAAGGAGAAGACAAATTTTTGGTTGGACAAGTCAAAAGAATCAATATGATATAATGAAAAACCTCAAAATCTGAAAAAAAAAAAATTCACAAGGACTCCACAAAAAAATGAGGTTTTACTTAACATTAAGCAATCTCTCAGAACCAGTTTTTTCAGACAGAGTGGCATTAGTATGTCCTCAAAGGACACTGTCTGTTTTTTTTTTTTTTTTATTATTTCTCTCTACTCCAGCAAACATGAATAAAAAGCCTAAATTATTTTCCAACATGTCAAATTCTGCAAATGGTGATCCACTCCACTGACTGAACCAGGGAACCACGTCAAAGGTAGCAAGCGTATGTTCAGTCAATGTTTAGTGTATGTCCTCAGAAAGTCAAATGTTCACCCACTATAAAAAAATGTTTTTCCAGCAATTTTATTTAATCAGTTTTTATATCTATTAAACCTTTGTGGCCATTTATTATTTTTCACCAAATCTTTATTTTTGTCTCATTAAAAAAGTGTGCCTTTCTAATGTTCTCTGAACAGCTTTCAGATACTTTTTATGCTGGGTTGCAGACAGGTGGCTCGGATGACGCGGGAAATTCAGATGGGGTTCAGGAAGTGGATTTCTCCTGTTGAAAACAGAGCAAAATGGACCACAGCAAGTTCACTAATGCCCTAAATGAGCTGACCCATATGAGGTATTTCAAAAAGAAAAATATGCGTACATTTAGGATATGATCCATATTGTCTCGGCAAAAAGACTTGTCATATAATCTTGAGGATTTACCCAGCGTCGAGGCCATTGACTAAGTATCTGGTGCTGCAGACCTCATATTATACGATGAGCCAGATGAAAGCTTTCAAAAGTCTGTAAGCATACAATTATTTTATTTCAGATAGGGTCAACCATTTAAGATCAAAAGAACGATTAAATGGCTGTCGACTTGTTTCTGCCTGGGTGAGTAGTGAATTGTGCCATTTCAAGTAGTCTATGATGGCAATGCTATCGCTAACGCAAACAACAAGCTAACCCATGTTATTTCAATGTGCTTGGATCTACTTGTAAATGTATTTAGCTTTAAAAAACTTCCATATGGCACTTAGGCAATCCAAAGGGATCCTTTGCCTAGCCTTATTCTGCCCATAAAAAAAAATTGGAAAGGAAATTGAAAGGTCAGTATTCAAATAATGGTTGTAGGTCTGATTATTATTATTATTTTATTTACTTTTCTCCATAATTGTGCACTGATTGCATTCTAACCAAAGGTCTCTAAGGTATGGTGAATGGTAAGTTAAAAACAGCTACCTGATGTGAGTATTTCTAGCATTTACCATCTCTAAATCTAGACTAAAAAACCCACCTGTTTAGAGATGAACCAACATTTTCATGTGTAATGACAGCACTCGGCAAAATGTAATGTTTTATTTTATGACTGTTCTATGTGAATGTATTTTTATGATGTAAAGACCTTTGAATTGTTTTTTTGCTGGAACTAGCTACACAAATAAATTGATTGATTGAGTATTGAGAATTGTATGGTTATTTTCCATTTTTCTTAATTGCCTTGCCAATAATTAATTTCACTTTTCCCCAAATTCCAAATATTTCTGTTGTGTAAAAATGTATGTCCTGGTAATGTGATTTGACAGTAATTGATTATATCTGTATCTTAGCAATAAAAAAATATCACTAAGGTATAGCGATATAATTTTTTCCATTGTCATAAAAGAGATGTTTTATGAGTTTCTGTGCATGGGTATGTATCATATCCTTATCCAAACATCTAATTGGTTGCTCTAAGTCCACCAACTCTGCTCAATTCCTTTTCTTCCTTGCTGATTGAAAAGATATAATACTTCCCCTCAAATAAGCTTTCAAAGTTTCCCACAGTATTGATGGAGATGTTCCAGGACGATTGCTCATTTTATACAAAAAAAGAAATCTGTTCACTGATAAATTTACAGAATTCTGGCTCTCTCAACAGTTATCGATGGCTATATCGTGATATAACACTTCACAAGGCAATAATTTCACATTCACCATTAAATAATCAATTCATGTGGACACATTGTAAACATTTCAGTGACATGAATGGGCTCACTGCTGTGGGTTAAAAATCCTCCAGCTACCGAACAAATTATAATTTTTTCAGATATTCCCTCAGGAAAATGCTGGCATTAGAGGTCAGTGCTCTACATGAGAATGAGTTGTCCAAATATATAGCTAATACAAGGTTCAGGTCCCCTGCTATAATTAGGTTGGTTTGTGAAATGTCAGGGATTTGGGCTAAGACATTTTTTGAAAAAGAGTAGAGTCTATATTGGGGCAATAAATATTAATCAAGCTAATGAGTACAGAATATAATTCCCCAACTATCTGGCTTTTGTGTTAGATATATACATTTATATTTATGGTTAAAGGGTGTACCTTTTTTTGAATAATATATTCTCACCTCTAGCTCTAACTGCACAAGTAGAATGATAAGCTTGCCCTGTCCACCTGCATCTCAGTTTTATGCACTCATTCTAATTAAGGTGGGTTTCTTGAAAAAATTACATCACTGGCCTTTAGGTGTGCCAATCATTCAACATTCCATGCGAACAAAAACCTGTCCATTCTTTTCTGTTTGTGTTGCATCAACTTGCATCAGATTAGAATGAAAGGGCGTATAGTAAATGTATTTGTAAGTCTGAAATAACTGATTATACACCATCCGTAACTCTCAGCCCACCCCTTCAAACAAAATGCTTGCAGGTAAATCTGCAAAGTAAGGCACAACCCCTCTAAGGAAGTTATAAAGAAAAAACAAAAAAACAAATCTAAAAGTAATACTTGCATAACAAACACATTAACCTAGTCAACTACTAACTTCCCTTATCATGAACTCAAATAGAGGTTCAAAATATCTCTGCAAAGCACTAAGTAACGGACAGACACAAGTAGTTGAAAAGAAATTATCTGAAAAGCATAAAAACAGGCTCTATAGACTGCATATTTCTAAATATCAGTCCACCACAAAATATCACCAAAACTTAATGCAGCTTACTATTTAACCAGAACAAAAATTCTAAACATAAGCTTAGTTGGTTAAACATCACAGGACTGATTAAACGCCAGTACAAAGCTGAATGTGCTGAGAGGTGCAGCACAGCTGAGTGTAGCAGCAACTTCAAACTTTTCTAAAACTCTGGAAGCCTTAGAGAATTACATCAATAATTGCTTCAATCGGATCTGCACCATGAAAAAAAATAAGAACACACCGAGCACTCCAACTCAAACTTCTAAAAGAACCCGCCCAGGAACACCTAGCAGTGCAGATAACTCACCTACATTGTCATCTGATCCCAGTGAGTGACATCTTATTGTCTATTGAACAAAAACTGACTGAATTTAAAAACAGACTTTCATTAATTGAATTACTGCATAAAGAATTTCAAGCTTTGCGAGACAGTCTGGAATTCAGTCAACAACAAATAGAAACTTAGGTAAAGGAAAACAAAAGCCTTCACTCCTCTGTCAAGACACTTACTGTGCAAATGAACTCTGTCATCAGTGAAAATAAAGACATAAAACAAACACTTCTGGATTTACACAGAGCATGAGAGACAACCTGATTTTTTCTGGCATTAAAGAACAAACAAATGAAGATCCTGAACAGCTGATTAAACACTTTATGATATCAAAGCTCAATATTTCCAGAGAAACTGTCAGCAGTATAGGATTCCATCGTGTACATAGACTCAGTCAGAAGAAACCACCAAACAATGGCCCATGACCTATAATTGCAAAATTTGAAAGATTTAAACATAAACAAATGGTACAGCAACAAGAGAGAAAATTGAGAGGTACGAATTATGGACTGAATGAACAATTTCCACGGGAAATAAACGAAAGAAGGAAAAAACTCTACCCCACCAGAAAATTAAAGATGACTGAAGGAAAGATAGCCGTGATAAAGGTGGACAAACTGTACATGGATGGTAGACTATATACCTGAGACAAAGACGCGACACCCTGGCTTTTCTAACCTGAACATACCCTGTTTTCATTTAAATAATGCTATCTTGTCTGAGTGAGTGTGGCCTTAGTGATAGCTGGAGATCATTACATGCAGTCTCCAAAAAAATTACTTTTTTCTCTTCTGTTCATCATTCATATTCACAGATTGATATGTTTCTAATAAGTAACTCCTTAATGGGAAATATGACAAAAACTAATATACACTCAATTGTGATCAGTGATCATGCACCTATATCTATTTCTTTGATTGTAGGAAAGCAATCTCCCAAGTCCTCCATTAGATGGCGCCTTAATCTAGACCAAGAATTTGTTAAATATCTAAAGAAGGAATGGGCATCCTTCCTTAAGATAAATGAGTCACCAAATACTGCAACATCATTGTTGTGGGAAACAGGGAAAGCTTTATTAAGAGGCATATTCATAGCATATGGAGTCCATAAGAAAAGGAAGGAAAGTCAAAAACAAACTTGGTTAGAGATAGAAATTAAGAATTTAGAGGAAATAAAGATCTCAAAGAATAAACAGAAGAGAAAATACGTCAACTAAGATATGAACTAAATACGCTTGTAAACAAGAGAGCAAACTTTTTATTACAGAAACTTAAACAAAACAACTTTCATTGTAGTAACAAATCTGGTAAATATTTGGCCAATCAACTGATAAAGAACAAAGAAAAAAATATTATTTCTGTTATTAAGGATTTAGCAGGGAAACCTACCAAGTCGCTAGGAGAAATAAATGATATTTTTTGAGATTTTTATACCAAATTGTATTCCGAAGAAAATAATCCTTCCCTAGAAGAAATTCATTCTTTTTTAAACAATATTGAATTACTGTATTTGACAGATGAACAAATTACTATGCTTGAAGCTCCATTAACAGAAAGAATTAATCAATGCAATACACCTTTTGCCAAACAATAAAGCACCAGGACCGGACGATTTTCCAGCTGAATTCTATAAACATTTTTGGGATATACTTAATCCAATATACCTCAAATTAATACAAGAAATAAAAGAAAGTGGTATTATTCGCCAAAATTTAAATACAGCTGCTATTACAATTCTTCCTAAACCTGGCAAAGATCCTATGGTCACCTCTAGCTATTGTCCACTTTCATTAATAAATACAGAAATTAAAATTATCACTAAGGCATTAACAATCAGAATAAAAAGTCACCTCATCCTTAACTCATCCAGATCAAACTGGTTTCATTAAAAATAGACATTCTTCATATAATATACAGACACTGCTGAAATCAATGGCTTTAACAAATAAAAAAGATTCAACCATTTTAACTTTAGATGCAGAAAAAGCAGTTGATAAAGTGAATTGGTTATTTTTGTTTTCAATATTAAAGAAGTTTAGATTCTTTTATCAATTGGATTAAGTTATTCTATACATCACCAACAGCGACTGTTACTACCAACAATATAATTTCAAAGAATTTAATCTTACAAAGAGGCACAAGGCAGAGTTACCCACTTTCTCCATCCTTGTTTTCCATTTTCATTGAAATTCTTGCAGCAGCAATTTGTCAAAACTCTCATATTAAAGGAATTCCAATTAACGCAACAGAACATAAAATTTGTTTATATGCTGACGATATCTTATTACTATTGCAAGATCCATATTCTTCAATAACTGAAACAATCAGAATGATTAATCAATTCTCAAAAATATCTAATTATTCAATAAATTGGAATAAATCTGCAGATCTTCCTTTAAATTACTTAAAATGGGATGAGACAATTCAAACTACACTGATTCCTTTATGCACAACTCATATTACATACCTTGGGATTAAATTATCTCCTAATTTGTCATATTTATCTAATCTTAATTTCATGCCACTTCAAAAATTAATACAAAATAACATGAAACAATGGATAAATCCACCACTTTCACTTGTTGGTAGAATAGCGACTACTAAAATGAAAATACTTCCCCAAATCAATTATTTATTTTCTATGTTACCCATCCAACCAACTAAAGAATGGTTTACATCCTTAGATAGTATAATCTCCAAATTTTATTGGAAAAACAAGCCACCAAGTATAAAGCTACCTACTTTACAAAACTCAAAACAATATAGAGGGCTACATGCATAAAATTTTTTATTATTATTATTTAGCCAATCAGCTTCACAACATAATCAAGTGGACCCAAAACCAGCAACACAATGATTTAAATGACTTAGAACAATTATTTTGTGGGAAAATGCAACTAAATGATTTACCATTCATTAGTCAAGCGATTAAGAAACATGGTTGCTTTCGATCACCAACTATTAAGGCAACTCTCTTAGCTTGGTGGAAATTCAATGACATTATCAACTCAAATTTTGCCACCTCAAAATACACACCACTTTGGAACAATCCAGATTTTACAATAAATAAAAAACCCTTCTTTTTAGTTTGTGGGTTTCTAAAGGCATTACACATTTTGAACATATTTTTAGATTTTATAAATTCATTTCTTTTTCAGAATTAACTAAACAATATAAACTTGATATTCAATTTTTAGAATATCTTCAATTAAAATCTCTTTTGCAGAGTAAATATGACTTGAAAAAACTTATTATAGAACCTAATACACAAATGACAGCTCTATTGAAAATTACATCCAGAAAGAAAACTAAATCGATATACAGAATGTTAAATAGTATTGACTCAACGATATCCATACCTACTTTAAAATGGCAAACAGATTTGAATATAAACCCAGACTGTGAATTCTGGACTAAAACTTGCAACAGTATTTCATATATGACAAAAAAACGATAATCTTCAGCTCATTCGATATAAAGTACTTCATAGAATCCACTACATAACTCAAAGAATGTATAAAATGAGGTTGGCTCACTCTGAATTGTGCAGAAATTGTTCACAAAATACTCCTGATTTATGCTCACACATTCCCATGTACACACACATGCACACATAGTTAATAATATTCATTTTCTGCAACACCACAACAAAAAAACAAACAAACAAAAAAAAAACATCACAGGACTGTCCAGGCTTTTTAAACCACCATATTCCAGTAACTTCACATCTACATCAGAAGTGACTGATGGTGTCTGCACTTTCTCTACTCAAGCCAAAGTGGAGCTTTGGGCTTCCCTCACTATTTGAACATAATTTCTTTTCCTCTGAAAGTCATTTTCTGTTTTGCCATAAAGAGCCCATACCGAACTCATGGTTTGTTCTGAAGTAGCACCATTACTTAACCTGGCCACTGCCTTCCTGTGCAATTCCACTCAAACAAAATCCCGCCTTTACAACACAGTCTGGGCATTCTCCTCTTCGTTTGGACTCCAGTAGATTTTCTACAGGGCCAATCAGTGAACACAAGGAGAAGTTGTGAACATTTGAAACAGTTCTGGTGTTTCAAATGTCTGTTTAAAAAGGCTTTTTGACTCCCACAGTGGGGATTATAAGATATTTTTCTACATAATGGGTGTTTTAAAATGCTGATGTTTTCCTTCAATTGTTTTTGTTGTTGATGTCTTATTGCAAAACCCACTGCATTAAAATTGATGCTCTTACTTTATTCTAATGAATTTTTTACTGCTAAGGTCTCTTTTGTATTTGCATGTATGAACAAAGTATGATTTTCATTTTATCATTACTTCTGCCAATATTATCATTAATATGAGTAGTTCAGTGAACACTACAAATGTTCACTGTGCGTTTAATGGCGTTTCATTTTGATGTTTGGTAAACAATGTCAGCAAATGTTCACTGAACATTTTCAGTTAGATTAAACCCATAAAAGATAGAAAAAAACCGCAGTTATATTTATTTAAGTATTTAGAATAGCTTTAAGACTTAAAAAAAAACAACAACTTTCTGTTGACTATTTAATACTTTTCTTCTTCAAAAAAGCATGTAATTTCTCTCTGTTCCTGGTGATATGAATCGGTAAGCAGTATAAGTTTATTTAATTCTCTACTGGGGACAAAGAGATTAAAAACAATTTAACTATGACAGTTATATTAATGTAGATTGCTATAGCAGTAGAAGGTAGTAATAATTCACCAGAAATAATAGCCTTACTTGCAAACGCCACATTGCCTCTGCGGCTGTAGCGCTGTGAACATGATGAACACGGAGTAGTTTCTTGGAGGAGCCTTGACAAAGCGACGGAATTTCTCTCCATTCATTCTGATGACTGAACGCTTCGAGGTCCAGTCCATCATCTGAGTCACCTTCTCTGATAGCAAAGTCTGCACAAGTCACACACACACACACACACACACACACACATACCAACATAAGCTAACTTCTTTGTAATAAAAGCATTAACCCTCCTTTCATCGGCTCAGTCAGTGTAAAGAATTATCTTGGAACCGCGGTTTAAGTTCTCACACAGAGTCCAACCCAGAAGTTAACAACCACAACTGGGGTTTGTTTAAATGAGAAATAACTAAACTCACATGTTGAAACGCGTTAGCTAGCTGTCAAAACAAGAAAACGACAAACGGCGGTTGTCTTTTAAAAGTTGCCAAGCATAACTCTAAATTTTGGAACTTTCTTCTCTGTATGTTATTAACGACTTCTTACCTCTTTCTTCCTTTGAGCGTCACTGGGCTCATGGCAGAAAAAGAGAATAAAAATTAGCGTACTGTAAACTTTCCCAAACATTATACTACAGTTAGTACACTCCTGTCAGCTAGGCGCCTGCCCACACTCCAACGCTTCAGTCCTGTCAGCCTGCCATTGGTTTTTTGTTAGCCAACCAGAAACTACAAGTGGAGACGAGAAGTATGAGGATATCATAACAGTACGTCAACGATGCCGCCATATTGTGAGTACTTGTCTAGCTATTTTGGAAGGCTGTTTTAACATAAAATCGGTTTTACCGCAATTACATCCCAGATATCGGAAAATGGTTTATGACTAGACGTAAATTAAGATATTTCATTATATTTTGACTAGACAAAATACCTATTTGAGATATCTGTGATTACATTCTGACTACTAGAAATAGATTTACCACTGAGTTGTGTAGAGCCTTCAATTCAAGATATTTACAATGAAGTACTAACTATCTGAAGTACATATTTCACAATTAAATTATGACTAGTCATAAAGTAATTTCAAGATATCTAGTTTTTAGTTTTGACTAGCCTATTAAAATTAGATACAAAAATGCTTTATTGATGCCAAAAGGAAAATAGTTAGAACATTAACTCAAATTATTCAAAGAGTTTTTGTAGATAGTGACTGTTGACAGGTAGTGAATAAACAGAAAATGAGCACAAAACAAAATGTTAGCTTCTTGGAGCCAAGTTGCCTGCTTACGTATCTAAAAGGCTATCAGTCAAACCTATTTATCTAGTCTGTCAGTTGCTGAGGTACACAAGATTGGGAGTAAGATCGGCCAATCTCTTAAAATTAAGGACATTTGCACCAGTAAAACGGTGCAACCCTAACTCATTGAACTTAACAAAAATCAGAAAACAAAAAAATTAAAACCAAAAGTTGGTGACTGAATAATTCCTTATTATATATATTCCTGTAAGTCTTCAAATGTGTCATGAATTGCAAGTCTCAGAAATATATATATATATATATATATATATATATATATAT